>CACRXK020000917.1:0-64316 GCA_902702795.2 Paramuricea clavata
CCACACTCTCTCCTTCGAGTACAGTTCACAGCAGTGTGACCTTTACTTCTTTTCAGACATGAAAAACATGCTCTTTGCTCCCTTACGACTTTCCATCTTTCGTTGGGGGTCATATCGATAAACTTTTTGCATTCATCTACATAATGATTTTCCTGACAAACATAACATTTCGATTTGACTTCCCCCCCTTTCGATTCTCTATAACCAAATGCATTTACCCCTGATCTGGTTCCAGTGTTCTTACGGATTGTGGCACCAGAACGTATTCGGGCTGTCATCTCCTCCTCCATCCATTCAAGAAGATTTTCCATTGACGGTTCAAACTTACGACTGTTGATATGGCGCGACCATACTCTAAGATCATCTTTGGTCATCTTTCTCTCTATCAAGGATATTACATGGGTGTTGTCGATATCTTGTTTCCTCTTGACTTCTTTCAGAATATTGTATGATCTTCGCACTAAATTAACAAGCTCGCAGAAGCGATAATCCTCACCAGGCTGGATTATCTTAAATTTCTCTAGATCTGATGTGACTGTGTCTGACACCACTCTTGGATTCCCATAGTTTTGATCTAGGTACTTCCATGCTGTTTTCAAATCTGAACTTATCCCTTCGATCAACTTTGCTGGTTGGGCATTAAGACACGACCGAAGAATTGTAAGGGTGTCCCTTTCAGAACAGTGGGCTTCTACAGCATGCTGGAAATCTGACTTGAAAATAAAGTACTGTCTTACATCTCCATCAAATTTGGGCAGTTTTGGCTTCTCGTGTTTCATGGCAAAGGGGCTTGACAATTTCACATTCTTTGTCACACTACTTAGTTCGTCTTCAGCAGGCTCATGCATATCTAAACTTTCCTGGTCATCATTTACACTATTGTTTTCATCATTCTCACCGTCCACATTTGCATTATTTCCATCTTCATTTATAGCCTGATTTACTACATCATCATTTTCCTTTTCAGCAACATTGGCATTCAAATAATCATTATACATCATAGAAAACTTCATGTACTCACTGTTACAAGCTTGCATCCATTCCTCAGCTTCGTCATATTGGGCGTCATCTAACACCATTGTAAATTCTTCATGCTTAACTTCCAGACCATTATACGCATTTTTAACAACATCAAACGCTTCTTTGACTTCGACAACAGGGCGCGGAGCATCAATAAGATTCTTACAAGCGATAAATGCCCTCGTTAATGTGCCTTTTGCAGCCCGTCGAATATTCTTGACTTTATCTTTATCCATTTTAATACTTTAATAGCTCCAAACCACGATCAGCACGTTAAATAGACACCAAGATTTTCAGATAATGGACCGACGATAACTTGGAGCTAACATACAATAATCCAATAATACAATACACGCTTGGGATTTCAGTATTAAGATTTATTCACAAATAACAACAATCTGAAACTAAATAATAATGAAATTAAATCGGTATGTTTACATGTATTAAATTAGTACTAAATCACAAAAATGAATTAACTAAGGCTTTCTACTTACATCTGTCCTAAGCAAGTATCCTTTTCCTTTTATCTTAACATTTAACAATAATAAACCTTACTTAAAACTTTATAAACTTCATAAAACCATACGAAAACGTGTTCAAAACATTTCTACAAGCTCATCACATTTTTCCTACGAACCCTTCCGACTAAGGTCCGAGTAAACTCCGACTAACTAAAACATTAAAATAGTCTTACATGAAGTCCTTTCATCGTTAATGAAACAAGTTCCATTAACATTATATTGACAATAGTATACACAGAGTTTGCGGCAAAGGAACCAGAATTATACAAAGCTTGCCTAGTACCTTATCGGTTTTTAATTGGATAATTTTTATCTGTAGAGAAGTTGTGATGTCCGAGGTGATGTAAATATGTGGGTTTAACTAAGTTAGTAAGGTGTGCACTACCAGGATGTTTGTCAGAGGGTGGACTTAATTTTACCTCATTGTAACATTTTTTATAAACCTGTCACATTTTCTTGCCTCTTTAAATTTTTGGTTTCTTTACAGACGCTAGAACAGACATCATTTTAAGTTTTGATATATATTTAAATATAAAATATAATTTTTTTGTGTTAACCCAATAATGATTAATGCCCAAAACTTTTCCGTACACGATTGTCAAATCGTATTACACGATTGTTAAATCGTATTACACGATTGTTAAATCGTATTACACGATTGTCATTCTGGCGTATGAAAACGACTGCTGATGCTACTATTCCTGTTCATCAGTTTATGGCGAAATTTGAATTGTGACATCTTTACACGTTTTTATTTGAGTACATACACCAGGGTGTAGTCGTATCGTATAGATGGGCCTTTCTAGATAAGTTTCACTAAGCACTATCGTGCAGCAGATGTGGTGGTCAACCTGCAGTTAATATCAGAGCGAGAAAAAATAATGTTCATTCTTTTCACAATTTTTTCTAAGTACCTGTCAACAAGCTCCTCTTTTATTAGTGCCTAAGGCAAATTCCTACACCCCTCCCCCACTGAATTTGCTGCAATGAAGCTCAAAGATAATTTACGCACAGGCCGGCCGATGGGAATACTGGATTTTTGGAATACACGGCTTTGGAAAGTACATCACTTTGGGTATAGAACCCATTTCAGTGATAGAGGTTTGTTAGGTGACATACTGCTTTCCAGAAGCGTGTATTCTCATTACCTTTTATTTAGTCCTTTTTGAGACATTTCGTTTATTTTACATGACGATACCAAAAAGAACGAACACGGAAAATTACTTGCGCGAATTTAAAGGTGCGCGAAATTAAATCGCGTGAATTTAAAGCTGAGCGATATTGCGGTACGACGCGAATTTTAATACAAGTAAGGTACAAGATCACAGCTGGAAAATACGTCAACAAATATAACCTGAGTATCAGGCTCTATTTTACAAATAGAGCCTGACACAAAACTTAACCTGATCGCTTTCCGCCCACAGCAAAGTTTATATTTAGTATCCAATCAAAATGTCGCAGGAGAAATTTAAATTTTACACAACGACAACAACAATCTAATTATAGCATAGCAGCCCACTAAACGGCTGAATTTAAATTAAAACTGCAATGAACTTATAAAATTAACAAAAATAATCACAAATTAGCGAATTATATTGCAAATGTAGCTTATATTAAATCGCCATCCGATTGCTCTCTCCTCCGCAGAGGTTTCAGTGACTACAATGAGCTTTACATGGCGCTTGCCGTATTTATCAACAAACTGACGTATAATTATAAAGTATACTTTATAACTATACGTCAGTCGATAGTGCAATCTGATGGCGATTTAATATAAGCTACATTTGCAATATATTTCGCTAATTTGCGATTATTTTCTAATTTTACTGCAGTTTTAATTTAAATTCAGCCGTTTAGTGGGCCGGCTATAACTGTAATTGGGCATGTAGTAAAACATGGACTGGACCCGATTAGTAAAACATGGACTCTATTAGTAAAACATGGACTCTATTAGTAAAACATGGACTCGATTAGTAAAACATGGACTCGATTAGTAAAACATGGACTCGATTAGTAAAACATGGACTCGATTAGTAAAACATGGACTCGATTAGTAAAACATGGACTTGATTAGTAAAACATGGACTCGATTAGTAAAACATGGACTCGATTAGTAAAACATGGACTCGATTAGTAAAATATGGACTGGATTAGTAAAACATGGACTGGATTAGTAAAACATGGACTCGATTAGTAAAACATGGACTCGATTAGTAAAACATGGACTCGATTAGTAAAACATGGACTTTATTAGTAAAACATGGACTCGATTAGTAAACCATGGACTCGATTAGTAAAACATGGACTCGATTAGTAAAACATGGACTTTATTAGTAAAACATGGACTCGATTAGTAAAACATGGACTCGATTAGTAAAACATGGACTCGATTAGTAAAACATAGTTCCTTGTCTGTTTTTTTTTGTAAATTGTAATTTTAATAACATCAACTTTAGTGTACAAGAGATCTCATCGATATTTAACGTAAAGTTTCAAGAATCATCGACCATTTAAGTATGTTGGAGATTGTCAATATTTAATATTTAACAGTTTATGGCATACCTGAAGTTAATTAATGCGCAAGTGTCAATCAAAAAGCATGCGGTTTGTACATTGCAAGAACTTTGTGTGATTGTGTTGAGACGGGGCCGGGCGAGAATAAATATATTTTTCATAAAAGCGTTTGAAATCTCTACTTTTAGTGAGTTGTTATGAATATAGGAGGCAGTTCACGACAAAGTAAATGTGGAATAAATACCAAATTATTTACCGACAGCTAGGTAATGCTATATAGATATAGATGATTTCTTGATTTTTCAGTAAACACCTTTGCTATTTACAGTAACACGTCCACATCGATTTATCCCAGGAGAAACGTAATTTGGACGTGATTATAAATATATACTCGATAAAAAGATTCTCCGACAATCGGCATGTTTCCTGCAATACTAATTTACGAAATTTGGATTGATGGTGTCAGACATTCTGACCACCGGCAACCGTTTGCCAATAGTTAAATATGAGCATTTACATATCAGTTGTTTGCGTGCGAACAACGGCCGATAAATAGATCTGGGATCGGTTGTATAAATTAAACAAATCTATGAACTATTGATTACAAAACTTTTCTTTTCTGTCTAAACATAATAACAATGCATAAAACTACTCATTTAGTTGATAAAAATTAAGTTCAAGTACTTACAATATATGTATATTGAGAAGGAATGTTTTTAATTTTTTGCCTATACACCCTTTAAGCCAAACGCCTTTGATACAACCGACCCCTATTCAATTTCGTGTTAGGTTTGTAAGGTGGGGGGGGGGGAGATGGGGTCATCAGGGAAACGTACATAATTAGGAAGTTCGTGGAATAAATCGATACGCGACACTTTCAAAAATATCTTGCCCCTCAGACCAGTGTTGTAACGAGTCGAGTCATTGACTCTGACTCGAGTCAACTCGAGTCGCTATTTTCAGCGACTCGACTCGACTCGAGTCCAATACGAAAAATGACTCGACTCGACTCGAGTCAACAGCTCCAAATGACTCGACTCGGACTCGACTTGCTGATTTTGCCTTAAATGACTCGAGTCAACTAAGCTACAACTTGTACAGAATAAATTCATCACAATTATTGTGATTGTATTGCTTGGGAAGAACAATGGGCCCTGTGGACAATGAGAACTTCGAAACTTTATCAGAAAATATATGGGATTTGCATAGAACATATTCCTGACGGGCATACCTATATTACATTTGTTTTTAGAAACAACGCTAGTGCCACAGTTTTTAAAATTGAGTCTCACATTATTTTGTACTGTCTTATATACTAATTTTGACAGGCTATTTTTATTTTTGGTATTTATGAACGGCTATATAATTTCAAATTAACTTACAAAGCGTTGTTAATTAAAGTCTATTCTTTGTTAATTCTGACTCCAGTTGCAAGTTTTGCTAGTTGTATGTACGTACACTCGATCAGCAGGCATGATGAGACATCTCATGTGGTTGTACTTAATATTGACTAGAACTGTGATATTGGCACAGCCTATAGCTGCCCAGATACTGTTATTAAATGACTAAAGTAATTAGATTAAAACGCAAATTTGATTACTAATTTCCTACTGCAAGCTAGGTCAAGCTCAAGTCAAGTTTAGAAATTGACTCGACTCGACTTAAATCAGTGACTCGACTTGACTCGAGTGAAGCCGCTGACTCGACTCGACTCGAGTGAAGCCACTGACTCGACTCGACTCGACTCGATCAAAAACTGAAATGACTCGACTCGTGACTCGACCTTTGAGTGACTCGACTCGACTCGTGACTCGACCTATAGGTGACTCGTTACAACACTGCCTCAGACTCAAGAGGGGTCTCAAGAAATACGGCAGCTTAAAATATAACACAATGAAAAAATGTTTAAATGTTTCAGGAAAAAATTGGTGTGAATCATTCAGTGGAATAGCACATCATGCTTACCAAGAGTCCATGTTTTACTAAGGGGCCGATCATTTAACTTTTGAGGGGGGGGAGGGGGGTGATTTTGAAAAAAAATTCCTGCAAGGCTATTCTGAACAAAAAAAATAATACCTGCACTAACAAACTGGGGAAAAAATATCCTGCCCCAGTATTTGGTGCAGGGATCGATTTGACCAGTCCAAGAAGATCAGCTGGTTTGATTTTCAGGGACTAGTGTAAGGTTAATTTCTTGTTGGAAAACTTTTCAAAATCCTGGAAATAGCTTATCTGAGCTTCAAAAATCTGAGCTTCAAGGGGGCATGCCACCAGACCCCTCTAGAGGCTCGCACCTTCGGTGGTCGACTCAGTTGTTTCAGAGTCCTAGTTAAGCATGACCTGAGCTGCTGCCTATGACGTATACTTATTAGTTAAACCATGCATATATATATGCTGTAGGTAGCTGCAGTGATACAGACAGGGATGTAGCGAGGAGGGGGTATTGGGCGGGGGGTGGTGGTTAACCCCCCAACTTTTTTAGAATCAACATATTCAGAAAATCGGGTTGGTCATTCGGAAAATTATGGCAATAATAGTAGACTGAAAATTTTAGTTGTTAAACAGAGAAAATATTATAAAATTGTATTGTCACTATTTTTAAATTTCGACGCTTAAAAACGCTTTTTTCTGACCATCAGCATTCTGTCAAAACTTCCCCAAAGTCCAGCAAATGGCATTTCAGAGACATGTCTATATGAAATGGCATTTTGAAATTTAAAAATTTCCTCGGCCCTCCGGCCCTCGTTTTCTGCCCCCAATAAACAAAAGCTCCCTACCGCACTGCTTCTGTAATATGTTTGTGCGTAAAATATGCGTATTTTTGTTTGCAAATTGCGTCTTCATTTTCCGAATAGCAAATATCTTCGTGGCTTACTATGCCATGATATACAGGGTGTATCAAAAAAAGCGCAATCCTCGACTGAAATGTAAATTGCTAAACAAATAATAAACGAAAACGTTAAAGTTTACATTCATTTTAAAGCGTAGCCATTCAGCTTTCTAACAGTCGGTTGTGTCTTAAATTTGACCCATTGGTTCGCGGGTAATAATACTTTACGTTATTGCGATTGGAGATTAATAAAATTGAGATGGAATAACAAATCGTTCTCATGAAAATAACTGTTTTTTTCATTAAAACAAAAAAATGTTGCATTTTATTAAATGGATTGTAACAATAAGGATAATTACGGCTTTTCTTCCACTATTTTTAACTCAGTTTGAAACTTCAAATGCAATATAATTTTGGCTTGGACCATCCAAGCCGACTGACATCAACTTGCTGTAATTTCTGTTTACATTACATCGCAATTCGATGACACTCTGGCTCAGACACCAGAATGTTTTGACGATTTTTAGCATTCGTTTAGAATTTTCAAACAACCTGGTCTCTTTTAAAATACTTTTAATTTGTTCTTACGTGGTTTTCCAGATGTAGTGACGACAACATTAAAGTTTAAAGAAGAAAATTCTAACATTTAAACCGACTAAACAATAACATAGTAAACTAGTATAATTAAACAGCAACTAAAATTGATAGGTTTTACTAAATCTTTTCCTGTGCAATTATTACAAGCATTGGAGACAAGGATAATAGTTTATTTGAAAGAGAAAAGAACAGGCTTTGAAGTAAGCCTAAAAGCGTTTAACTAGAGATAGTATTTCGAAAGTTATTAAGCACAAAAGATGAATTGCGCTTATTTTGATACACCCTGTATATATATATATATATATATATATATATATATATATATATTAAGGTGAAAATGTTCTAGAGTGTGTATTATATAATTTCCATACCCAGCGCAAGCAGAAAGATGTTGTCAATCCGTCTGACCGTGTAGCTCAGTTGGTAGAGCGTCGATCTAGTAATTCGAAGGTCGCGGGTTCAAGACCCAGCCGCGCCAGACAACATCTTTCTGCTTGCGCTGGGTATGGAAATTATATAATACACACTCTAGAACATTTTCAGCTTATATATATATATATATATATAACTTGCTTGGTTGTTGGAGCCAAAACGAGTACAGTGCTCGATGCGGGAACTTCGCAGAGCTTAATATGTTGTTCAAAATGAAAAATTTTAATGTGCTGCTACTTAAGGAGGCTCCCTACAGTTCCGTGCGGGATGTTCGCGGGACAAGTACGTGAACTATCCCACGCAACTGCATGATCAAAACAAAAGTACAAAACAAAAATTGACAATGGAAAAAAGCGTTGAATAATACTTCGTTTTGAGTGCCAAATCATTTGCGAGTCTATACAGCAATTCTACATATGATACGAATATCAGTAGACCAAAAAATAGCTACGAAACAATATTTTTTAATTTTTTTATACACAGTCAACTGACTCAACTGTATTAAAACATTTGCAAAATTGCATACAAACGTTTAAAAAGTTGTTTACTTCTCAAGAAAACGTTCACGTTTTTAGTCGTGTTTCTACAAGATTAAAGTCATTATATGTAAACAGAAAAATATTTCAGTTTCATAGCCTAATTGTTCATTTTTAGCAAAAAGTACAAAACCAAACATGAAACAAAAAAACACGTCCACCTGTTTAAAGGCTGTTACAACTCAGATTGAGTAAACGGCAGGATTCAATTAGCTTCAACCTTGTTTTCATCGATTTAATCCTTCACAATAATCCTTGGCTGTCCATGGCACTCAAATAAATCGAAAAGTTGACAAAAACAAAACAGTAAAAACAACATTTCCGCTCGATTTTGCTGAATGAAAACTCGTTCTGAGCCCGCGTACAATCTTTTACTAGTCAGCGACGCTTTTCAATATGGGAATTTCTCGAGTTACACGAGCCTATTTTCTAACTTTATTTGCATTTTACTCATTAGTTTCATCGGTGACCTATCTTCAAATTTTGACCACGAGTTTATTTTGCGGTAAATTTTATAAATTTCAAATTTTAAAAAAATCTGTAGAGTGGGAATTTCGCAATAAATTTTTCGCTTTTAAAAAAATCACACACAACAGAATTTTTTTAAACTTTTATCACAGTTGCAGAGCATTATTGCTTATTGATACATGAAATAAAAAAGATAGGTCACCAATATCATTTTTGAGATAGCGGCACATTTATGGGTTACATTGGAAGGCTTTATGCTGTCGTCATGTTGCCATGGGAACATTGACATCGTCGAAATCTAGTTCGAAATATTCCTTAGGTGACCAATATTGCTACCAAGTCGAAAAGAATTCGCGTTCTGCACGAATAAGCCTGTTTTACGGAATTATTGCTTAAACAAGAATAACTGTAGGGAGCCACCTTAAGTTTCACGTATTATATTACCGATCGTCAGACAGGAATAGATTATGGTGCACCATAATCTATTGCTGTCTGACGATCGGTATTACGTGAAACTTAAGTAGCAGCACATTAAAATTTTTTAATTTTTTATTTTTCATTTTGAACATATATATATATATATAATTTCGCTTACCTCAAAATTCCGCAACAGTCTGTTTCATCAGTAAAGAATCATCAGGCGGTATCATCAGTAAAGAATCATCAGGCGATACCGCCTGATGATTCTTTACTGATGAAACAGACTGTTGCGGAATTTTGAGGTAAGCGAAATTCTACATTTGCTCTATCTTTATGATATTGAGCACTCTTTGCGTTTCGTATTCATAAACCTACTCGTATATATATATATATATATATATATATATATATATATATATATATATATATATATATATATATATATATATATATATATATATATATATATATATATATATATATATATATACTATAGGGTGCTGCCATGTGTTGGTTATGGCATTCTCACTTTAATTTATTGATAAATTTATACTGTAGTTGAAGGGTCTTGTAATTATTGAATATAAATGTACCCAAATTCCCACTCAATGAATTCCATCTACAAGACCCTTTAAATGGCCATAATTCCACTAAAATAATTTATTTTTTGCAGAGCAAAACAAGCTAAACCTTCCCTTTTCTGTTCCCGAGGAAATGATCAGCAAGGAAAAAGACAGTGGTATTACGTAGGCCTGTGACTTACATTAAGACAAGAGCCAGTAAAGGTGTATGAAGAACTCTTAGATGTTTGAAGGCAGCCAAGTTACAACATGTGATCAAAATGCATGTAGTGCTCTTGGGGAGTGGCTTGTCTGTTGAAGGACATGATATGTATTATACTGAAAAATCTGCGGTAAAGTTGAGGTTGGTTTTACAGAGAGTCAGAGACTAAAATAATAAATCACCTGAACTCAGTAACTACAGTAACAAACAAAATGTAATAAACTGCCACCTTAATTAATGGCAGCATTTTTCAGACAAACACATTTTTTCTGACATAAATAATATATGAAGTCATATTGAATTAAACAATGTATATTGTGAAAACATAAACTGACTCCAATGTTTCATCTATGGGCGCTTTCCATTCAATGGCCTGACCGGTCAGACCTGAATACTTTTCTCAGTATCAAACAAAAGATCTGGTCCATGTTTCTCAAATGTCTATAGCGAAAATGGACCTCATTCTAATGTTATCAAAATTTTCCGGTTAGATAGGTCCGAAGCCCAAATGTTTTGTGTTTCATTCAACAATTTGACCGTTCTGACCGGTTTGGCCATGTTAATGGAAAGCGCCATATATATATATATATATATATATATATATATATATATATATATATATATATATATATATATATATATATATATATATATATATATATATATGGCGCTCTTGTCGTATATATAATTTATGTGTCCCACATCCATCATCTCATTGTTGGTTGTATAAATACTTTTCGGATGAAAAGCTCACTATCAGCTACACTGCGCTGACGAGCCCCAAAAGGGCGAAACAGCTGTCCGCAGTTGCTGGTAGTGAGCTTGGGGCACAATTGGCCTAAAGGCCTTTGCGCTGATTTAAATCTGTAATATGCAGAGAACATGCGTATTAGGTTGAATGGCGTTCTTTTCGTATATATATATATATATATATATATATATATATATATATATATATATATATATATATATATATATATATATATATATCGGGTGTCCCAAAAAAAAGTACTCCGGTTTGATTCGTAATAACTTCTAAACAAGTAAAGCTTTTAAAGAGAAATAACTTGCATCAAATAGAGGAAGGACTAACTTAGATTTTGATATATTACAGTTGTATTTCACTTAAAAATTCACGGAGATATTAATGTTTAAAATCGGGAGCATATTTCTTGATGTGTCTGAAATATGCCCAAAACAGCGTATCAAATATTAATCAATTAAGATTTACCCAACTGAAACATGCACTATTACCTGTAAATAAATGACACTTGACAAATTGTTTATTATGAAACAAAGTATTATTATCTACAAAATACAAGCAAGATTTATTCGTCCGAAATCCGCGTGTGTTCCTAGCACGAATACGTTTCCTTATTCCATGTGACCACTGCATCGCGAAGGATCGTCATGGATCGTTCGTAGTTCTGAATTAGGGCACGCTGTCACATTGGAATTGTGAATTTTCTAACTTCACATTGAATGAATTTTCTAACTTCTGCAACGTTCTGAAATCTTGTTAAGAACACCAAACTCTTTTGCCTTTCTTAATCTTGGCAAGTTCAGAATAAACTGAGAATGAAACACAATCAAACCATACAACTCCATAAGTAAAGTCATAACAAGCAACTCCCCAGAGACATCCAACATTTTTGGAACAAAACGTAACAAAATAGTAGCTTTGATACTGTGATGTGTATTTGCAAAAAGCAATATTATTTCCTCCATTAAAGAACAATATTCATCCTGCTCTAACCGAGAAATAATCAACTTTGTTTTGAACCCATGAAAAACATAAAAAATAGGTTATTTAAGAAAAATTGAAGCGCCTGCCTGGCATGGTCTTTCATGTACCTTAAGTTTGCAAAGACCTATTGAATACTTACATAATTTCGAACGTTCATATTTCAGAAAACAATGAGTTAAGACTTACATGTAAGATGTCTAAATCTACGCCATATCCCTTACAAACCCTAACGACAATTCGCTGAAATACAAGTTACCCTGATATGTCATTAAGCAAACAAACGCGGGAGTTAAAATTTGATACGCCGATTTTCGCTAATTTTAGACACATCCCAAAATGTGCTCCCGATTTTGAACATTAATATCTCCGTGAATTTTTAAGTAAAATGCAACTGTAATATATCAAAATCTAAGTTAGTCCTTCCTCTATTTAATGCAAGTTACTTCTGTTTGATAGCTTTACTTGTTTAGAAGTTATTACAAATCAAACCGGAGTACTTTTTTTTGGGCCACCCGGTATGGAAGTGGCAATTTTTGTCAATGACCCCCCCCCTCCCCCGCACTTTCGAGATGCTTCCGTGGCCTTTGGTTTTACATAGGGCAGCATTTACCTAGCACAGACGAAGGCAAACAACAAGAACGCAAACATGTAACGAAGACATTAATGTCAAAAGGTTACCCTGAGAAATTTTTCGAACAAGTTGAACAGAAACATGTCATGTTTGAGAACAGTACGTCACCATCCGAAGGACTAGAACAACCGTTATTTGACTTAGTGGACCCGAAGACGAATCGCAATTACGCTGTCTTAGCTACCGTAGACCGCGAGTGGCCCCTAGAAGAAATGAGGGACCGCAGACAACACAGCAAGAAACGAAATACGCCCACTTTTTGCTCTGGTCAAATTGGTTCCGCCTTTGCATAAACATTACTATATCCAATTAAATCTATTCAATAGGAAACCGTTAATGTCATGTTTATTTACAGAGTGTATAAAAAAAGGTAATCGAACTTCAGCCCGCTATTGTACCTGAATTACTCGATCGGCGTATGAACTTTTTTTTCATATTCGAAAAGATGAGGCTTTTAGCTGTTGAATGCAAGTACGAGTCCGATAAAAAATGTTATATGCGATCTGACTAGCATTTTTTATCAGACTCGTACTTGCTTACTTTTTATGCATTTGGCATGAAGAACATATCATTCAACAGCTAAAAGTCTGATCTTTCCGAAGATGTAAAAATCTCGTTCATACGCAGTAATTCAGATACAATAGCGCGCTGACGTTCGATTACTTTTATTTTGACACACCCTGTATAAAATCAACATTCACTCTGGAAATTGTTTATAGCATAATTACTACATATCATATTTGATTGATAGGCGTATCGATTTCGCCAATGGGAATTTTGCGTTGTGTGGGCAACGCGGTTTCATTTCTTGACTGTGTTGTCTGCAGTCCCTCCTTTCTTTTCTCGTGCCCGGAAATCTAAACCCGCGGAAAGGAGGGACCGCTTGCAGTCTATAGCTACCGTACATCAATAGATTAACAGCAGTGGCGCCGGTATATCGGGGGGAGATGTTCATATATTCGTGTTCACAGACTGTAAAAACAATCGATTTCAAAAGAAAGTAATTGGGCAGAATTGCGCTATTAACGCCCGGAATGCCGAATGATTTTTTGCCTTAAAATATCCATTAATCCATCAAACCGCACTCACCATTTTTTATGATTATACAAGTCAGTCACTCGACATTTTCATATTTTCAAACTGAAGAATTTGTTAATGTTTTTGTAAACGCTTTTGTTTTATCTCTGCTGTTCTTATTCATTTTCTTAAACAACAACACGTTCATCATTGCCAAGTCGAAACACAAGGATGAAAGGGATGCTCTAGCTATAGCAAGTAATAAAGAAAGGAAAAGAAGCAAGTTCAATTTCAAAAATATCTTCACATGTTCTTTGGCCGTTGCTTGCTTTTCATGTGTTCTATTCCAAAAGTTATAAGTTCTGTTTCGCGTTTGGCATAACAATCCTCTACGCGCGATAGACTTGAGTCTTGTTATTTAAAATATGGTCGGGCCCAGTTGTCGTTATGAACTCGACATTCAACTGTTTAATATTTTTCTGGAGAAATTAAATTTTATGTCATGAAGGAATGAAAGTAGCCTAATAAAATGCTTTCAGTCTGCAAGATCTTAACTGGGTCTGTTAGCGCCAATTTATATAATTTTTGTTTCAACTACTATAAACGCGACTGCGCTGTATAGTAACCGTTAGCATTCTTATCAAAAAGCCCCCGACATGTGTTTCTACTTTTTGCAGTGATGCGTGACGAGTATGTTGCAGCATGTAATAACCTAATGGCAACTTGGCTTCCAACACTTTGGAAAATTAATCGATCGCTCGAATAAGACTATAAAGAGCAAAAGTCGTTTAACTTACTGATCGAGCGCCAGCTCACTAAAGCCTGTTTTCCACCAGACGGAATTTTGCGCGCGGAGCGGAATTTTTCTTTGTATTTTCTAATTAGTTCCACCCAAGAAATCACAAGACAAAGAAAAATTCCGCTCCGCGTGCAAAATTCCGCCTAGTGGAAAACCGGCCTTAACACTTTGCCGAGTTAAACCGTCTGGCGTTAGATAGAACACAGCATGAGCTCCACCTTTGAATTTACTATATGAGTAAATTCTTGAACACGTCCGAATTTATCATTATGACAAATTAGCGTCACATTTTGAATTTATCATCATGAGACGTTCGCGGCACCTAACCCCTAACACTAACCCCAACCCCAACACTAACCACTAACCCTTTATAACCACTAACCCCTAACCACTAACCACTACCCCCTAACCACTAACCCCTAACCACTAACCGGCCCCTAACCACTAACCCCTAACCACAAACCCATAACCCTGATCTAACTTTTTAAACTTTTTTTTTGCTTTTTTAAAAGGATTTTTTTTTTGAGAATTACTATCGCTTATACTACAGCTGCATAGTTAGGGAGACCAGGGAAAACCTGCAATACAGGAAACCTGAATGGGGCCAAGACAATTAATTAACCAGCATGCAGCTTCCCCGCAAAGCTTATATGTTACAACTTCTCAATAGGAGCGTTGGTAACACGACAAGCAAAGCTGACTATCTCGGCATTTTTTTTCTCATTTATTTCTTATTCATTTATTCTTTCACTCAGTTTCACGCCTTTAGGCCTAAGTGTCTTTGCACAGACCCGGTATTTGCCGAACTCTTTGTCGTTGTCGTGTATGACTTATCATGAACATTGCTGTATTGTTTTGCTTTAAGAGGCATATATGATGTACTTCAACGTGACAAAACTTTAGCTGTTTTAAATTTAAAAATTGACAGTGTATGTGTATATATATATAAAGGTTTTGCGTGTGTTTCCATATTTAGGCCCTATATTGTTCAACAGAATAACGTTTGAAAAGTAAGTGATGAAATATTTACCAAAAAGAAGACTTGTATGTTTTCAGGATCGGAATATTTGATTACCTACTGTGTTTGTTTTATTTTTCGTGTTTGTGTTCATTTGTTTATATAATCTTTAAAAAACTCATTATTATTTCAGGAGCGAAACACAAAGAAAAATCATAAGCGTGTCGTATCTTTATATGTGATAAAAAATCATGTTAATTTACATAAACTTTAGCTTTGACTTTCTCGGTTTAGACAAAGTTTATTTTAAAAATTACTTCGCTAATGTACTCATCAGAAGATGGGTCGTTTTTTAAGCCATTTAAAGCACTTGTAGTCGTGTGTTATCAAATATAAAACGCTCGGCTGCGCCTCACGTTTTATATCTGATAAAACACTCCTACGCGTGCTTTAAATAGTACATAACATGTTTATTATCGCCAATGTTTATCGAGGCAAAGATGAAAGCGTTGTTCCAACCCTAGTAAACAGCAACCTCCGATCATCGAGAAAGAAACATTTTTTTTTAAATTTCAAAAACATTTCCACATGTTCCTTGGTGCTTGCCTGTTTTTCCGTTTGCGCTTTCCACAATTGTCTGTCTTTTTATATTCAACTTTCATGCCTTTGATATCGATAAGGATTTTGAAAGATAGACAACTGCTGTTCTTTAAAATATGGTTTAGCACATTTGTCACTAGTATTAACTCGACGTTCAACTGTCTTATATTTTTCTGGGGAAATCCAGAACTGCGTCGCGAAGAAAAGAAAATTGTAAAATGCTTTCAAACTAAAATTTTATTCTTAACTGGATTTTGCAACAAATTGTTGAATATCATATTGGGCAAGTACCATGTTTTATGCAGCGTAAGGTGGCACTGGTTACACAACAATCTTTGCAGCGTTTTTAAACCGTGATCAATATTTATGTGCAACATCGTTGAACATTGCATAGTATCGTTAGAAGATGTTAGATTAGGTTTACCTTGCGCATAATCAGTGCATGACGTCATTGCGCATAATTTCGCACTGCGCTGCCAAGTGCCCATTCGTTTAATGCTAATGATCTTGTGCAAGACCATGTGCCCTACTGAATATGTAACAAGCACACTCTTCATCCCCCCTCCCACTCCACTCCTCACTATCATGAATATTGATAACTCTTCATTCCTCCGCCCTTCCTCTGCTCTAAAAATCCCGGATCGAAAACCACCTACATTACTAATCATATTGTGTCGGTTTGCGCAAGCAAGCTATATGTCCTTCGCCTCTACGCCAGAGTTAAATTAATAATTATGCACAGCAATAAACTTGCAACAACAAAAAATTTATTAAATCACTAATTCCATTTTATATCTATTAAAACACTAATCTACATGTTCAGCATAAAATGTGTGGGAAATATAACTTCTGCGGAAAATGTAAACTTTGAAAAGCTTGACTTTATTACATTGTTTACTTTTCATAGCAGGCCTGAAAAAATGGTTCTTTTCTATCAAGTTTATTTCCTTTCCTTTCCCCGATATTTACTACCATATTGCTGGCAGTGCTATCACCCATTGTTACAGCCATACGAACGATTTTCTCGACCTTGGACTGAACACCATTTACTACTTGCATAATATCAAATGTGTCTTCTCTGCATTGGTAGTCCAAGTACTGCGTGGCTGCTAAGACATTTTCCACATACCCGTCGGTACTTCCGCGATTTTTGAGAATCTTTTGAATCAAACTGGGACTAATACTGCCACGCATGAGGGAAACTGAATAGTGGTTAAGTTCCGAACCTAATTTAAGTTTCTTCGCCCACCAAATTGTAAAAGTGAGGCGTTGTTCAGTTCCTTTTATCCTGTAACTTACAAAAATTGCAGAGTGTTTTGTTTTGCCGAAGATACTTTTTGTTCCGGTATAACCAAAAGGGACCTTAAAGGTCATTTGCCGCTCTTCCTGAGCAGGGATCTCGAATGGAATGGAGTCAAAAATAATGGCCTGTTTCAAACTCCATTGCGGATTTTCTAAACTTGTAAGAACGAAATCATTTTGCACCGTTACTACAACTGATTGGGTATCGGTGGGTAAATGCCTTAGCGCCATTTTGCTCAAACTTCCCATTACAGTAAAAAGTGCACTCATTCCAATGGCTGTAGCAAGAGCACGTGTTGTTGGGGTTGTTTCAGATGTTGCGCGCGGATCATTGATAATCAAGCTTAACTGGGCGTTTTTATCATTAGTCATGTGAGTATGTATAGTAAAATTAAAGCTCGCGTCAGAAGCATTGTTTATTAGTTCAACATAACGTCCTGTTGTCGAAGCGTCATTCATTTGTTTCTGCGCATAGTCGTACCATGTCTTCAAGGAGGTTTTCCAGTCGATATCCTTTTTTTTTACAACAGCAAAATAAAAGGAATTTTTCCCCTCTCCGGGCAAAAATGTTCCATGTGTCACTACATTCCATACAACGATGAGAAGGTGCGACTTACCAATGTCGTAGCTCATGCTCCCTGACGAAACAAAATCTGTTTTCGTTATCTTATCGTCGGAGTCAAAGATAGCAATTTTCTTGTCTGCATCTTCATAACCTGCTGCTATCCTATATGATGGAGGTGTTCGTGTCGTTCCTCTTTCTAAGTATACTTTAGGACTCACCAATTCACGATCAACTAAGTTGTGTGTGATCTTAATAGTGCAGCTATATCCATCCATTTTGTTTACTTGAACAAACCTATTGTTTTAAAGACATTGCATAGAAAATTTATTGAGTCCATCAAAGCCAAAGACGCTATTAAAACGCAAGATTTCAGGAGAATTACCACTAGAAATTCATATATACAGCAACCACCAACACCGCGGAAAAACGTCTGCGCATGCACCAAATTATGAAAATATGGCGGGGAATTTGAATATCAATTTCTAAAACAAAAACATGCTTATTAATTGGTCAAAAATGAGTAAAACAAACGAGAAAATATGGCAAATAGGTAGACTAGACATTAATTGAAAGCGTCCTGACATTTAAAGTATGGAATGAAATATAATTCATGTAAAAAAATGTTGATTTTAACGGACACGACTTCGAAAATTTTTGCAAAATTATTCAAAACAAAAATTCAAACGAAAATGTTAAGAAAACTCTCGAAAAGTTAAGCTTCTTAACCCACGCAAATTGTAGAATAAATCCTAAAGTTTAATTATTGTGAACACGCAAATTTTTTATATTTGGCGACACAGTTTTTTTTAAAGAAATGTATCTCAAACTAAAATTCGGAAATTGTCGTTGCTTAGTTGATAAACAAAATGTTTCAGACGATAAATTTGTCAACAATCACCTTTAGTTCATGTTCTTGTACAATACAATTTCTTGAACCTTCTGACTGTATTTATTCCTAGTTTTTAGAATGACATGTTTATTTTTGCGCTTGAAATCTGGCTGTAAAGACGCACAATGAAGTCACTCCTTTTTACCGCCATTTTGAGCCTTCGGAAACGTTCGGAACAGCTTCTGATCAAGTTCGCATTACTATTACAGATAAGGTTGACGCATGCGCAGACGTTTTTCCGCGGTGTTGCAACCACCAGCTTATATTTTCCAAACTTTGATATAACAAGAAGTATTAGCAATTGACTAAGACTGAAAATAGACTCGAGTTATGCACCAACTGTCGCATAAACAACACGGTTATTGATATACTGGTAAGATTAGTACATCATGTATGTATTTTAATTTGCATTGTGTGAACTTTGATTTAATTTTAAAAACTCATGAGGAAAACACGAAAAAAAATCATAAGCGTGTCGTATCTTTATATGTAATAGAGATTTGCCTTGATTAGTTGATTTACATGAACTTTTTAAACTTAAAAGTTGAATTTCTCGAGACCTAAATGTACTCGGCTTCGTCTCGTATCTATATATCTGATAAAATACTGCTGCTTGTGTTTTAAATACAGTAGCTACGTAAAATTTAATCGGAACTGTTCCTTAAAATAATTTGAAATGTTTATTTAATTTAACTTCTTTTGCCGATAAACTGTTTTTTACTTAGAAAAACAAAATAAGTTCAAATTATTAACTAATTTCAGTTCAGTGTTGAAATTTTTTTATTAAACTATAAACAGGGCAATTAATTATATAGGGTGTATCAATTAAAATATAGGGTGTATAAAAAAAAAGGTAATCGAAATTTAGCGCGCTATTAGAGAGGTTAAGATACCCCGGTTCCGGTTTACGAGTACGGGTGATATACACGTACCCGTACCCGTAAATCGGGGAACGACTTGTAACTTAAGAAACCCAAGATACTCCAGCGTGAGTAAACCTATCAGAGAATGGTAACTTTCGCTGTTAAAGTTCGCCATAGATTGTTGAAAACTTTGACAAGCATATGAGCATTATTTATTTGGGTAAGATGTTGAAAATTTTTACTATTTAAACGGCCCACAAATAGTAAACAGAAAACACCCGTACCCGTTTGTCTTTTACGTGTAGACCGTGGCTTACCGCGGGGAAACGGGTAGAAATTACGGGTAAAAATGCTGACATCAGCAGAAATTGGTTAATAAAATGGCGATACTCGTACCCGTAGACCGGAACCGGGGTATCTTAACCTCTCTATTATACGTGAATCGCTCGGGGTATGAACAATTGGTTTTCATATTTGAAAAGATCAGGCTTTTAGCTATTGAATGACATGCTTTTCATACCAAGTGGAGAAAAAATAAGCATGTACGAGGCCGATAAAAAATGTTAGTCAAAATCGCATATTTTCACCTCCGTGCCTAATTAAAACAATGCATAACAAAAGTAAAAGCAATTAATCACGAACGTGTCGTAGCTTAGCTAAGATTTATTCCTACTGAATAATAATTATGAATATGTGCGTCGTTTAATTAATGAAGTGAAATTCACATCTTAAGTACCAAAGGGGGTTCATTTTCAATGGTTTTAGACCCAACTCTCAACGGTGAAAATATGCGATTCTTACTAACATTTGGCATGAAGAAGATATCATTCAACAGCTAAAAGCATCATCTTTCCGAATGTGAAAAAATCTCGTTAATACGCAGAGTAATTCAGATACATTAGCGCGCTGAAGTTCGATTACCTTTTTTTTGATACACCCTATATTACACGATTAATATTTCCCATACTAAATCAAGTTATTTCTTCAAAACCGTCGAAATTGCTTGATAGCTCATTCTATGAAACGATTTTGTAAATATTTGTTTTCGAAAATTGAAATCTTGCTCATCCAATTACTCGTAAAGAGCCATGATTTTAAGATCTGCGAGGAGGTCCACCACTGAACTGTATAATAACTCGAGGACCTGCTCTTATACTTCGTTCAGTGAACGAAGTGTCCGTCAAAACATGGCGGATTTTCGGGCAAAATTAGGGCCATTTCCATGACTACTTGTCCATAAATTCATGGTAATTGCCACTGAACAAGACTCAACTATGAGCCCGCCACAATTCCCCCCCCCCTGTTTTTTTATCAAAATATTTCGACTTTTTGTAGCGAATCCTTGTTGTTTTGATATTTTCGACATATTGTTTCGACTGCTGATCATTTGTTATAAGATGTGGAAGCCGTACACGTTAATTTTCGTCCTCAGACAACAAACAACTGTTAAAACCTCGCGAAATGTGGGCAAACACGATACTTCAAGCCGGAGCTGAACGGCCGTATTTATTTCAACAGACTATAAACAGGTACTAAAATATTTTAAATATTGGGAATAAATGGTAGAATGTACTCTACTTTTTTTAAATTAATCCACGAGTATTTGAAATGTGGTTGTAGATGAATCTTTCAACTTTAAAATATAATAATTTCATCCCTCAATCCCAAGGAATAGTTGTGCATGTATATGAACACATGAAAATATGATTTGCTAGTATGTTAATTAACAAGGGAATTAATGTTTTATAGATTTAGCCAAAGGTTTTGTTATGCATGAGCTTATGGTGAACTAGGGCATGACAAAGCTCATCTGATCTGAGAATGCATGCTTTACCCAGGATTGTAATTTGTGTACTCTCTGATATAGTTTGTTGTATGTATCTTAAAAAGGCCATTAGCTTGTTTGAACCATCCCTTTGAGTATTGGTTTAACCCATTAAGCGCCAGCAATCTCTCCTTGATGAGTAAAATCGTCTGGCATTAGGGAGATTAATTTATTTTACTATAGGGCTCAATGTGGACTCCATGGGTTACAATTAACGACTTAAATCTACCACTTAAACCAGTGCTGTCATTTCTGGTGTCCCTGAGGCAAGGGCTGTTAATGCAACAGCTAGCCCTGTAAGCAAGACCTCACTGTGTGGTTCTTTTTATAGGGGAAATTCCTTTCAATTTGTATGGTCAGTATGGACAAACTGACTGGCTCAGCTTTTCAGATCTCACTTGAACATGGGAAGAGTTCTACCTGGAAGATATTTTATGGCTATAAACACTAACTGGACTGACTTGGCCAAAATAAAGTCAAAACAAATAAAATTGGTTATGCAAATAATAACAATAGAATTGTGTTGGCAAGGAAATAATAAATTATTCTGCCAGCCTGGCTTCCATATATTGATAGCCCCTATGGCTATAATCTATTCTTGCTTAAATTGCAGAATGTTCCCGCAATGATTTCATGCTACAGTTCCTGCAGAGCAGACATTTTGGTTATAAGGGTCTTAGGACAGTTGTTACTGTTAATGAGGCCCACCAACGGTGTAACCTAGGTCGCTTGTCACTAATTTTGTAGCTGCTTTGTCGCTTGTTTTATTGTAATAAATATCGCTGTCACTTTTGACCCATAACCCAAATCGCAATTTGTCGCTCTTTCCCAGTCAGAAACTGTCGTTTGTTGTTCCTTTTTTAGATAGTCTGTCACCTCTTTTTAAGGAATGTCGCCTGTCGGTCACAACACCTTGGTGGGCCTCGTTATTAAAACTCCATACCAGAGGCATGCCCGGAACACCCCCGGAACAGCATGGAACACCCCCAGAACAGCACGGAACACCTCCGGAACTGCATGGAACAGCCCGGAACACCTCTGAAACAGCCCGGATAAACCCGGAACACCTCAGGAACTGCCCGAAACACCTCTGGAAGAGCACGGAACAGTCCTATACAGCCCAGAAAACGACCAAAACATCTCCGGAGCTATGGCTTTTAGCCGTTTAGGCGCCAAATAAGCACGCCAAATCTAATTGTTTCGAAAACATAGAGTAGTTCCAGCGAACGGGTTTGTAAAAATGAAGATTTCATTCGAATATTAAATCGGAAAGCGTTGCAACATTAGCTCAAATTTGTTATATATTTTTAAGACCAAAAGCATGTAAAATATTCAGCCAAGCTTTGAGGTGAAGGTTGTGAAGCGAGAGTATGATCAGTAAGTTGATTATATTGTATACCCACCGGGCACACGACGTTGTTTCAACGTTGAAATGTGGTAGAAAAAAGGTTGCGACGTCGACAACCTAATATCTACGTTGCTCTGACGTTGTTTTACAAACATTGGTTCAACAGCAGCCAACAGACGTTGAATTAATGTTCATTCATGGTTAAATGTACGACGTCGATTTGTGAACCAATCTCAACGTTGTTTTAACGTGGATTCAACGTTGAATTATGGTTGACGAGATTGGCAACCTAATTTCAACGTTGTTTCAACGTCGAAACAGTAACGTCGATCCAATTTGCATAGTCAACCCTCTTTCAACGTCTATCCAACGTCTGGAAGGAAATTTCCAACGTTGATTCAACGTTGGATAAACGTCATTTTGCCCGCTGGGTATTAATAATCTAGAAAATATATAAATTATAGTTATACAATGTAGTTGGTTGTTTTCATGTGATTGGACATTCCAACACATTAAAAATTCCTATAACTAAGTTGAAAGTTGCTATAATTTTGTCTTGGATTGCCTAATCTTGAGTTGAGTTTTATGTATAAATGCAATGCCAATGATGCTAATGTCTTCATCAGGGGTGATCTAAAGTTACAATCATGGCTTCTTAAATACCCAATGGATGACGTCAATTAAGAAGCCACGATTGTAACTTTAGATCACCCCTGATGAAGACACTAGACTAGAGTGTCGAAACGTTGGGTCTTGATTACAATTCGACTGGGCTTTGTAATCATTTATTTAATCCAGAGTAGCGAGCGAAACATGATTGATATACGTGGTTGCAGTGAACGAACAAACTTTAAATGTGCCCCTTACAGTAGATGACAAATCAATGTTTTCTATAAAAACCTTAAAGGTCATTTTTTTAAAAATGTATTGAGCCACATTAAGTATAGTCTAGGACCTGTATATGAGTTTGTATGCATTTCATTTAGGACAGATAATCTCAAATGTTCTAGGGCAAGTTGACCATGACGGTCGACATGGTAACTCTGCCCGAACCCCAATCCCGTGCGAAACGTCCGAAACTGACCCCACCCAAAAACGACGCTCTCGCCATAGTGCTATCTACCAAACCATAAAAGCTTTGGCTATTCTGAGGTGCTTATATGGTCCAGAGACGGTGATTTTTTAATAGGGGTGGTCATTGGTAAGTGTGAAATGCTTAGCACTGATATTTCACAAGAAAATGACCATGCAATACTCATAGTCAAACGTCAATTTGTGACTTACAAATTCAGATAGACAGCAGTGGATCTACATTACCTTTTTTCCTAAATCTTTTTTATAGAAACATAATTGGTTCTTATTTAAGTATATTATCACTGCTTTACTGTAAAATAGTTAATACTTTGTGACCGAAATAATAATTTGAAATGTACCTACCTCCTGCTAATGGACGTATTTGGCCAAATTCTCCACTTTCCTCCGCTGTTTATCGCCAATATCTTTGAAATCCTTCCAAATATCTACGGCAGCTCAAATAGAATGGTATCAAGCACATTTTAAACAAGTTTTAAATAGGTTTCAAGCAGATCCTAGCTGTTTAACCATCGACAAGGTAAAACTTTGTCCAATTCGGCGCCATTTTGTCTTCCCATGTCGGTTGTAAACATTTCGCCCTTGTTATTCTTCCATCCAAGCCATTTTCATTCCAATAATAATAAATTGAACCCTTTGTTAAGGGTATCAAAATAAATATGTAAATAAAATAGAAAAAATGCAGCAGCATTTTATCACCCTGTAAAATCTTGCTTACGAGTTTTTCAAAACATTCCGTACAAATCTCGCGTGGCAAAATATCAAGTCCGTGACAGGGGGGGGGAGGGGGAATTTTTCATGAAGATAGAAGAAGGCTGCGTGAAATAGACTAAAAACTAAATACATTCTTACAAACGTTTGCTTTATTTCTTGTAGCGACGTATAAATTAAATGTTGATTGATGGTCTTACAACACTGCTAAAACTGAGTGCTATTTATTTGCTTTATTCTTCAAAGTCTCACCCCCCCCCCCACCCCCCTGTTGTACGGAGTGTTTTGAAAGACTCGTAAGCAAGATTTTACAGGGTGATAAAATGCTACATTTTTTCTATTTTGTTTGTATATTTATTTTGATACCCTTAACAAAGGGTTCAATTTATTATTATTGGAATGAAAATGGCTTGGATGGAAGAATAACAAGGGCGAAATGTTTACAACCGACATGGGATGACAAAATGGCGCCGAATTGGACAAAGTTTTACCTTGTCAATGGTTCAACAGCTAGAATCTGCTTGAAACCTATTTAAAACTTGTTTAAAATGTGCTTGATACCATTCTGTCTGAGCTGCCGTAGATATTTGGAAGGATTTCAACGACATTGGCGATAAACAGCGGAGGAAAGTGGAGAATTGGCAAAATACGTCCATTTGCAGATAGGTACATTTCAAATTATTATTTCGGTCACAAAGTATTAACTATTTTACAGCAAAGCAGTGATAATATACTTAAATAAGTACCAATTATGTTTCTATAAAAAAGATTTAGGAAAAAAGGTAATGTAGGTCCACTGCTGTTTATCTGAATTTGCAAGTCACAAATTGACGTTTGACTATGAGTATTGCATGGTCATTTTCTTGGGAAATATCAGTGCTAGGCATTTCTCACTTACCAATGACCACCCCTAAAAGCACCATCTCTGAACCATATAACCACCTCAGAATAGCCAAAGCTTTTATGGTTTGGTAGATAGCACTATGGCGAGAGCGTCGTTTTTGGGTGGGGTCAGTTTCGGACGTTACGCCCCGGATTGGGGTTCGGGCAGCGTTACCATGTCGATCGTCATGGTCAACTTGCCCTAAAACTGTTGAGATTATCTGTCCTAAATGACATGCAAACAAACTCATATACAGGTCCTAGACTAGTACAAGTATTTAGCCCGATTATTATATTTGACTGAGATGCTAAAAATTTTACAAATATACAGGTTTTTTGTATTCTTGTTCCCTGATTGACCTGATTTTATCATTGGCATTGCATCATTTAGAAATAAAACTCA
The DNA here is from genome assembly GCA_902702795.2 of Paramuricea clavata. NCBI lineage: Eukaryota > Metazoa > Cnidaria > Anthozoa > Malacalcyonacea > Plexauridae > Paramuricea > Paramuricea clavata. Next base: position 25,754 of record CACRXK020000917.1, read on the forward strand.
ATTCAAGATTAGGATGTTCCAAGACAAAATTATAGCAACTTTCAACTTAGTAATAGGAATTTTTTAATGTGTTGGAATGTCCAATCACATGCAAACAACCAACTACAATGTATAAGTATAATTTATATATTTTCTAGATTATTAATATACAATATAATCAACTTACTGACCATGCTCTCGCTCCACAGCCTTCATCTCAAACAACTCTTCACCCTCGAGCTCGGCTGAATATTTTACATGTTTTTCGCCTTAAATACATATAACAAATTTGTGCTTATGTTGCAACGTTTTCCGATTTAATATTACGAATGAAATCTCCATTTTTACATACCCGTTCTCTGGAACTCCTCCATGTTTTCGAAACAATTAGATTTGGCGGGCTTATTTGGCGCCTAAACGGCTAAAAGCCATAGCTCTGGAGGTGTTCCGGGCGTTTTCCGGGCTGTATCGGACTGTTCCGTGCTTTTCCGGAGGTGTTTCGGGCAGTTCGTGAGGTGTTTCGGGGTGTTCCAGATGTGTTCCGGGCTATTCCATGCTGTTTCGGAGGTATTCCATGTTATTCCGGGGTGTTCCGTGCTGTTCCGGAGGTGTTCCGGGCTGTTTCGGGGGTGTTACGGGCTGTTCCGGGCTGTTCCGGAGGAGTTCCGGTCTCTTCCGGAGGAGTTCTGGGCTGTTCCGGTGTTCCGGATTAGTGTTCCGTGTTTTAGTACATGCCCATACCAACCAAGCAAAATATTTCAAAATTAAAGACAAAAATTTGCTTGACTTTTTATTATTTTAATTAAATTTGGCCAAATTAATTTTAAAACCTATCTGCACAATCAAGTTACATGTAGGCTAATACAGTATTATATTTATAACTTTGACGTTCCATGGGCTATTCTTTGTCTGTACGTTCCACGTTTTGATGCTTTGGGCCATTTCTTGTAGTACATATAACACATTCCAACAAAATTATAGAGAAAAGTCAATGTTATAGTTCTGCCAGTTAGGTCTGGCAAAAGCTAGTGCACCATTACGCTTGCTAATTGAACATTCAAAAGAACTTGTATTAACTTCTTGTCCACATGACTTACATCACCCTAATACTTGTCCACCTGACTTACATCACCATTATACTTCTAAAATAGTGACAATATACCGTATGAAGACACTGAAGATGTATTGGGTCACAGATCCCAGGCTCTGATTACTGTACAGGGAAATTTACTGTAGAGCAGAGCCCGAACTGTTCAGTTAGACATTACCGATGTGTCTTATATTCAGAGGTTCAGGATAACTGCTTGATTGCAATTGGTATTGAATGGTTTGAATTTGACATATTTGGCTTAGCAAAGCAATTTTTCAATAGGGTGTAGATAAAAGGCGGACAGACGGCGGACCGCGGACGGCGGACTGCGGACGGCGGAGCATTTTATAAACACACAATTACTACCGCAACTAATTATAATATACCTTAATTAAATTAAAGTATACCAGCCTTAGATCTGTGAAATGAATATGTTTTCACCCATTCAAATTTTAAGCAATGGAATTTTTTAATCAGCATTTAAATGATTCAGTACGTATTTATGAAAGGCTATACGCCGTCGTTCACGGAAAACTTTTGAAAATATTGTAAAAAAGCGCCTCAGTTTTGGAGCTTCTGTTAGGCAGAATTAAATGACATTTACTTGCTGACATTTTCGAACTTTAAATAGTGCTGACTTAGCTTGTTGTTTTATAATGAAAATAATCCTCGTTTTTATTATAAACTTAAGAGGTTCACATGTAGAAATGGCCGATTTGCATGCGACGTTATATAGATTCTAGAAATATTATGTATTAGAGGCAGATCATTTGAAGGGGTGGATTTTCATTGAATCCAATAATTTTTTAAACCTCCTAATGCTGCTCGATATTTTTCTGTCATTCAAGGCTCTTGAACGATTTTATTTCGTAGGCACCTATAGGTAGTAGGTACTGAGTATATGCTATGGATCGTGTTTTTAAGAGAATAATTTATAAAGTTTGGACAGGCAAACGTTCACAATTGTATATATTTACAATTGTATATATTTGTCATTTCTTTAACTGTATTGAGTTATTGATATTCTTCTGACATATTTATGTAAATATAATATACCGGGTGGCCCAAAAAAAAGTACTCCGGTTTGATTCGTAATAACTTCGAAACCAGTAAAGCTTTTAAAGAGAAATAACTTGCATCAAATAGAGGAAGCCCTAACTTAGATTTTGATATATTACACTTGTTTTTCACTTAAAAATTCGCGGAGATATTAATGTTTAAAATCGGGAGCATATTTCTGGATGTGTCTGAAATATGCAAAAAACGGGGTATCAAATATTAATCAAGATTTGCCCGACTGAAACATGCACTATTACCAGTAATTAAATGACACTTGACAAATTGTTTATTATGAAACAAAGTATTGTTATCTACAAAATACAAGGAAGATTTATTCGTCCGAAATCCGCGTGTGTTCCTATAGCACGAGTACGTTTCCTTATTTCATAAGACCACTGACTGCATCGCGAAGGATCGTCATGGATCGTCCGTGTTCTGAATTAGGGGATGCTGTCACAATGGAATTGTGAAGCTCTTCTAACTTTTGCAACGTTCTGAAATCTTGTTAAGAACACTCAATCTTTTTTGCTTTTTCTTAATCTTGACAAGTTCAGAATAAACTAAGAATGAAACACAATCAAACCATACAACTCCATAAGACATAACAAGCAACTCCCCACAGACATCCAACATTTTTTGAACAAAACGTAACAAAATAGTAGCGTTGATACTGTGATGTGTATTTGCAAGTGCAGTATTATTTCCTTCATTAAAAAATAATATTCATGCAAAATCAATTCAACAAAATATCCGTTTTGAATGTTCAACAATTTCAGAAAATATCCAAAAACTAAAGCAAGAAAAATTTAAGGACTGTGAAATTTTGTACGAACCAAGCCAATGAACACACAGAGGCTAGTGGTGAATCAAAACAACAATAAAATTTCAAAATTCCGAACCATTTTTTATACATGATTGGACATGGTTGCATCACTTGGATGTTTAAACATACATGTTGGGGTTTGTTCTTCGTACATTTCTTAATTTATATCTAGTTCAAAGCAAGCTTGAATCTAGAATATATAAAAATCTTACCGGTGAATAAAAATTATTATATTCTTCTTGTTTGGAGAATTCTCGTACATCTACGAGCGTAAAAAGGCAGTATCCGTTGTAAATCAAGCAAATTGGGGGGAGGGGGGGAGAATCAAGATTTTCAGTGAGCAAACCAGGGGGGAGACTTAAAATGTCGAAAGCTTAGGATCGCGGTCGGGACAGTGCTACGATGCCATGAATCCAGGGACAAGTAGTTATGGCAATGGCGTTAGATCCGACATGTTTTTGCGGACACTTTTTTATCCCGAGCAGGTCCTCCAGTAATATAGTATAGCTCAGTGAGGTCCACCTATGACACTCACGCATGAATCATACCCACGCGCCTGCGCGATTATTGATGAAATTTAGACATCTTTAATGCTTCCTATCCCCGGTTATAAATAAGCAAGTGGAATTAATACCCTTTCGGCGAGCTTACGTGCACGGAAAGGCGCTTCGTCTGTTAGGTTAAGGGATCAAGAAAAAGAAGTATTTCGACTAATTAAACGCCTCCGCGAACATTAATTAGGTAATGGGCTTCTTTAGTACCGAATTGCAGGCTAAATCACGTTCACTTAAAAAATGAAAAAGATTCAAACATGTAAACTTCTATTATTAAAGCTGTCCGATATCTATTTCGCCCTCGTTTGAGGGGAAGTCAACTCAAGGGTTTAATTTAACGTTTTTGAGCCCTGACAAATGAGGTTTAAATGTTCACTCAAACTGATGCATAAGAATATAAATATCAAAACTCTGTGGCGTGTATACGTGGTCCTCGTATACGATTGTCCCATTCATAAGACCATGCAAGATATCAACTTAAGAGGCAGTCCGTGTAAAAACCGACCACTCGAATTTTGTAAGATTACACAATTCCTTCAAACTTTCTGTGTGGAAGAAGTCATTCATAAAATGAACAAAAAACCTTCAATTTGGAATTGCAGTCAGTTTTTCGTTAAAACGTTCATTACGCAAGTGATATATTTGAGCTTTTTTATATCTCACTTTCCTCTCGCGCTTTTATTTTAACTTCTTGAATCTTAAATATTTTATTATTTCCTGCCTAGGGATTAACCTAAACTAAAAATTATCCTGATCACCCGAAGCAAACAAAATATTGTGATTTTTTAAAAACGTCTTGCAGACAGCGGATTAATTAAATATTCCTGTTAATATGCCGGCGATAAATATTTTTTCTCAAAAAATGTGCAACGGTATCAGGTATCCAATCTATTGCAGCTACTGATTATTATGACACATCTACTAGAATAAAGAATAAAATCTTTGGGCAGTGTATTTTTCGCCTAACAAGCGCGTCATGAATATAGTCAACTTTCGCTAATTTGACTAATTATAAGCTATAATTTGTATGTATCTTACTTAAATTTTTCGCGTTAAAAACATACAGGAATTTATTACCACAGCGATAAGAGTTTTTATTGCTTCCCGGAATAATTTATAGTTGAAATAAATTAAGCTAAATAGGTTATTTGCGCGCGCAAGTTAAATTAAGTATAGCTGGTCACGTGATTCGAATTTTCGGTATTTATCAGTGATGAAGCAGGCAATCTTTCCACGAGGGCTGCATGCAGTGCACATCTAGAAATTGGACGGAAGAGATTTGTCTTCTGTATCTGGTAAATATCTATTACTTTTTTATATAAACAATATTTTGTTTTAATAAAAAATTGGCAACTGCGCCAAAAGCGAAAAGGCTTAACTGGGGCGCTCATGTCGTTACATATTTGCAAAAAACAGCTAATAGAGCAAGCATAAATTTTAGGCAAGCACACAATTAAAATACAGACACTAGGCATGCAATGAAGTAAAGTGCTGCTACGGGTGAAACGACCTGAATCAATGATGAATTTTTGGACACTTAAAAATAAAAAAATAATATTCGTCTCATATATAGAAACATTCCGGCCTGTACCATAAAGTAACCACTGAAGACGAGTACCTACCAGCACTTGTTCATCTTGCACCGAAAGCAGCAGATCGAGGTGAGCAAAGTAAGGAAGCAGCAGAGGTGCGCAAAGTATTCTGAATAGCAGCATATTGGTCACAGTCGAAAAAGAAATGAGTAGTAGTTTCCTTTGGAAAACCACATGCACAAAAAGCAAGAACGTCGTTACAGGGGGGAGGGGGGGGGGGGTTACACCCCCTCCCAATAATTCAAGACATGTATACTATAAATAGAGTATTTATTTGTTAACTATGCCTTTCTTTATATCAATAACTTCATTTTTATTTCCTGTATTACTCGTAGTGTCATATTACCACAAAACATTTTGCATTTGTAAATATTTGTAATTTACTAATAAGCTTTAGCAATACTTGTATGTGAAGTCATGCTACCAAAGCCATTTGTTACTGTTACCGTTAGTTGGTAAAAGTTGGTCAAAATGGAAAATAGTTTGTTAAACTAGGTCAAAGTTGCAGGTAAAACATGGCAGAAGTTTGTCAAAGTTTGAGAACAAAGTTAGTAAAATCTGGAAAAAGTTATGAAATAATTCCCAAATTTAACAATTTATAATGACCCCACAATAGGGGGAATTAACCCCCACGGCGCCACTGCACATGTGATTTTTCACCGAGCCCGCGTTAAAAATTCACTGGTAAAAAAACAGATTGGTTTAAACTACATCTAAACCTCATTTAATGCATATTGAAATAATTAGGGTTAGACTTCAAAGGTATGTGTTTCAAGCTATGTGCCGCAAATAAGCGAACAAGTTTTTAGGTTTCACACTGATGCGCAGCAAAGCAGATATTCTACAGAATTTTTGCATTATTGACAGCATGAAGCTATATAATCAAGAATTCCCTTTTTTATACAATACATTTATATTTATATCAGGGGGGCACAGCATTTTGCCAGGGAGGGGGGGGGTGCGGCCCCCCGGTCCCAGCCCTGGGTTCGCCTCTGAGATTGATATAGAATCAAGATCGTTATTTAACTTATTACCTGTGTCAATCGGCAATATACAGTAACTTCATCTAATAGTAAGGAATCATCGGCGAAAAGGAAAACAAGTGAAAGAAACATTATCAGGTATGTCGTTGATATAAACTGATAAAAAATAACAATCGTCAAAGAACAGATCCTTGAGGTACTACGGCTTCGATACGTCGTATTTCGTCCCCAGTCAGAGCTCGTTCCCTCAATGGTTACTCTTTGATATTTTTCAGTCAAATAACTTTCAAACCATTGAACTAAGGGATGCAAATACTTTTAAGTTTGGCTAATAAATCCTTATGTCAAACCTTATTTAATGCCTTGAAAATATCAAGAAATACTGCACGTACTTCATTACCTTTTTTTAATGCTTGATAAATTTTATTAACTACAAAAATTAATTGCACAACTGTGGAAACGTGTGACTAGTATTAACAACAACAGATCCTTGGCAAGTGTTATGTTCGTAAACGCAAGATCTCTTCCTAACAAAATAAACGAGTTGGAAATACTTGTTGAGATGCAGGAGATTAATATAGTTTGTGTCACGGAAACGTTGTTAAAGGATAAAATGCCAGATGAAGCAATTGATTACCTTAATTGGCATGAATTTATGCAGACAGGATAGAACGAACGAAGCAGGTGGGAAGTTGCGGTATTTATTAATAATAGAATTCCTTTCAAGGTACGTTCGTGAGGATTTAATAAGCAAGTCATTTGAATGTATTTGGGTGGCTACTCGGCCAGCATGGCTCCCAAGAGAGATATATATCAAGAATTTGTATAGGCTGTGTATATTTGCCTCCATGCCAAACCGATATTGAAAGTTTCTACGAATATTTTTATGATTGCTATGATAAACTATGTTTGGAAAACCCGAACTCAGCATTTATTGTTGCGGGAGACTTCAACCCAACAAGTGATGGTTTTCAGAATCGATGTCTCAAAACACATTGTAATCTTAAACAAGTTCTCAAGAAAGCTACAAGAGGTAATAATATTCTTGACCTAATAATTACGAACATTGCAGATTTTTATCAAATTCCCATGGGGGTAAAATTGACGAAGGGAGTAAAATCTATATGGGGATAAAATTGACGAGAAAGTCAATAGATTTATTACGATCGTGAACTCTATGGTTGAATTCCGGAAAATACAATTAGGAGGCACAGTAAAGATAAACCGTTTACTACAAACAAAATAAAATCATTAATAGTTAAAAGAAACAAGCCATGTAGTAGTGGCAAAATCGAGCTCTTTATATAGACTATTAAGGGCACAAGTCTCAAAAGTGCTTAAGAAAGCTAAATCTACTTTCTATGATAAAAAGGTGAGACCAAAAGGAACTGCTTGTTCGAAATCATGGTGGAAACAAATTAAACGCCTGACTGGAAACGAAAAAGACAGTGTTACATTAGTAGACTCAGAAACAGAACTTGAATTGAATAATAAACAATCAGTCACTATATCATTAATAATTTCTTCGCGGATCTTGCTAAGGATTATCCCCGGAAAAACGAGGAATGGATCGATTTAGAATGTCCGGATGGTCTCCCGTACGTCAGTGTAGGAGATGTCCGAAAACAGCTTAATCCCGCCTCGCGAGGTGGTTAGCTCAGCAAGTTGCTCTCGTGTGCGGATAGTTTTCGTGAGGATTTGACCTCTCGAGGCCTTGAGGAAAATATCTATTGTGTTTGATATTTTTCGCCTCGCGAGGAAAAAATCTCAGCGTCTGCGGATATTGTGAGCTAATTGCTGAGCTGTTTGAATCAATTAGCCAATGACAAACCATGGTTTCATCATGTAACTTGCAACAAAATGGAGGAAATGCAAATGATTTTGTCATTTATGTTGTTGTTGAGTAGTTTTCCCAACGTGTGCGGTGAGCTAGCTGAGCTTTTTTCTGGCACATTTTTCAAATATCACGAGTAGTGTTAATCATTAATTGCACGACTTGCCCGTGTGATTATTTATTTATTATATGCATGACAAAATCGCTTTCTTTATATTTGAACTGCATTTTGTCAAGAGTTTTTAATTCTTTTGTAAGCAATTTGGTATAAACAAACTTGGGAAATGATTATAAACTCACAAAGGCGCATAACTTAAACTAGAACACAAGATTCAAACTCAAACAACATATTTTAGACTAAGAAAATATTTATAAATTGTATTTCAAACTTACATAGTCCCGTTTCGCTGCATCCCACTAAGATTATTTCTTAAGACTGTTTCCAGGTATTTTCCACAGGCTCTTTTTACCATACAATGTTTCTTAAACTTATTCTTGTGCCAAAATTCAGTTAAATTCGTCCACATTTGTTAGAAACACTTATCTAAATTTCGCCGCCATATTGGATTTTGTTGTTTTGATTTCCCGCTCCCCCCAGCCATCACGAAAATCATTTATTGCACTCTTGGAGAGTGCAATTAATGAAATAATTGCACTCCTCTTAACCAATCAGATTGCAGTAATTTTGTCATGTATATAATAAATATTGATAAAGCACCAGGGCCAAATGACCCTGTTTTAAAAATCTTGAAGGAATTTGCATCTGTATTGGCAGTTCCACTGACGGAGATATATAACGGTTCGTTTAGAGAAAAGTACTTCCCCAAAATACGGAAAACAATATAAATTAAAAGGCATTTGTTCAACTGTAGACAATCTTAGACCGATAGCCCTTAGTAGTGTCTTATCGAAAATACAAGAATCCTTTGTTGTTAGCCTGCGTGCAGGCCCAAGGGAACTGATAGTGGGCCTGCAACCATCACCCCATGTTTTCGATTTTCGCCGGCCGAACCGCCGGCTAAATTCCCATTGGCTAGCTGAGGCGATCGGTAATTAATTAACCTAGCGTGCAGGCCCAAGGGAACAGCGATTCATCACAAAGGCATAGACAAAGGCTCTCGATAAGCTTAAAATTTGAAAATTGATTACTTTTCGATTACAAATGGAACAAGAACAGACTGTTTATTGTTTACTTGAAGGAAGACATGTTTTTGCCGTTATGCCAATGGGGATTGCTTGTCGTGAGGTGTTGGAATAGCAAATTACGACTGGGGTAAACTATAGTAACCTTTATACTTGAGTTTCATTAATTTCAAACAGACTTCAGTTGATACGTTATGTGTTCTCACTTCCTCCAGAAAATTATCTTTTGGTTGATGTTGAGATGCAGTTGCATGTAAGGACTGTAAGCCTATTCGAAACTTTGCGATTTACAGGGCTTCGCTGAGAGAGCGAAACAGAAGGCGGTATTAAATTGCCGTTTGAAACGAAACGATCTGGACTCGGAACGCTCTCTTCTTTTGTAGAGTTCTTTACCAAATGAAATAAATTTCGTACTTTCCGCCGCCAACAAGAATTGCACACACGATCTGATAAGTGAGACAATTTATTTATAACAATGCCAATGGCGACAGCGAAGCACACATAATATAAATCCTAATGTGGTCGCACGACTTCCCTCATGATTTGAAGTTTGAGACTGGTTTTCTGTTGAAATTCGTCCTAATTTGCCTTTTCCGATTTTAGTTGAAAATGAGCACTTGCAAATTTGGCAATTACTGACTGCGTTGCTTGCTTTTTTGGAGTTAAAACGCAGCCATTTACACATTGTTTATTAGTGTTCTGAATAAGCAGAGAAAACCCCGCAACATTTTAATGCGAGTTTGTTTGTTAATATTTGGGTGCTGTCATTGGTTCTTTTTTGACAATTGACGCGCGAATGGGGCGTGTTATGAAAAGGGGCGTATTTCAAAATACCGGGCGATGGTTGCAGGCCCACTATCAGTTCCCTTCGGCCTGCACGCAGGCTACTTTGTTGTCAATTGGATGAATGAAGATCTATATATGGCAAAACCTCGGCGTCACAGTTTGGGGGTATTCGAAATTCGTCAACATCTTTCGACTTATTGTACTTATAAGATAAGATAAGATAAGATATATAAGATGGTTTAATTAACTCTTTGCAGTTAGAGACAACTGAATTACTGAGTTATTTACATAGTATTATAATAAATTTACATTAAAGTTGATAACGTACAATTAAAAATATTTAAAGGTAAAAAGGTTTCGATTCTTTTAGTTTTACAAAACTTTGCAGTTACAAACAGCTAAATTACTGAGTTATTTATATAGGCCTATTATGGTAAATCTATGTTAGGGTTCATAACTAGAAATATTTAAAAGTAAAAAAGTCTTCAATTCTTTTAGTTTTACAAAACTTCTTGTCTCTATATAAAACAACGTCCCGCATTTTTTGTTTTAACAAATGTTCGTGATCCAGGTCTTCGGTTAGGTTGGACAGTAAAAAATGTAGTGGATGAGGATAACAGTTCATTTTATTCATATATCTTTTACATATAGAAACCCTTCTATTAAATAATGTATCTAGTTTAGCCAGTTGAAGAGCTTCATTGTGCGAATCAGCTTCCGGAAAATTATCCTTAAGGCTCTTTTCTGAATAGATTCTATTTTCTGGCATAGATGTTCTGGGATCGATTGCCAAACAGGAACGGCATATTCCCAAATCGGGCGGATCATTGTTACATAAACCTTATAATAATACTCCTCTTCTTAACACTAACACGGACTAATATACGTAAGGCGTACAGTCCCTTACATGCCTTGGTATAAATGTAATTAATATGTGCATTCATTTAAGATCATCGCTGAGATAAACACCCGATAATTTAAAACATGAAACTTGTCGAACAGTTTTATTTGCCAAGTTGATTGGCTTCAGGTGGAAATTAGGATCTTGCATAAATTTAATTAGCATCTCCTTACATTTTGCGGATTTAGCTTCATGTTGTGTGAAACAGCAAAATCATTTATCATATTGGCCGCGACATCCAGCAAGCTAATCGAATTTCTGGGTATTATCTCCCTTTAAGTTGTTTTAGATCTTTTCAATGTCACTCTCTCGTTGGACTCGCTTGATCCACCACAGACGAGCGTTTTCAATATCTTGAGTTGTCAGAGCACCCCGTTGACTCTCTTTGGTTCTGTAGTTACTTGTGAATCTCAGGATCCAGGCACATACTCGTAGTGTACGATGAAGATCGTGCTTTCCAACAATAGATCAAATTCGTCAGCTACTCGCTGAGCTTGTGTTGTACAAAGAGCCTCTCGAACCACTTTGGCTTCAACTTCTGTAGCTGTGGATGGTTGCGTTTCAAGGTTGTCTGGCCATTTCTGTGGATCGTGCAACCATTCTGGACCGTTCCACCACAAAGATTTATTGGACAAATGTCCTCCTCGACTGGCTATGTCTGCGGGGTTGTCTTTCGTGGGTACGTGTCTCCAACTTATTTCTGGGTGTTGATTGATCTTGGACAATCGATTGGCGACAAACTGGCGGTATTGTCCTTCTCCACGATTCCAATGGAGAGGGACGGTGCTATCTAACCACCCATAGGTTATTGGTTCGGGAAGGTTTTGGAGCGCGTTTTGTACATTCTTCACTAGATTGGTCGCCATGTGCGCGGATATCAACTTCAGACGGGGAATTGTCGATCCTTCTTTTGCCAATCTAGATTTGGCCGTTACTAAATGTTGTGTATTCCCAGATCTTTGTCGCACTACGGAGTATACCACCGCTCCGACATCCTTCGTCGAGGCATCACCAAAAGTGTGGAGTTGTACATTCAAAACTGGCTCTCGGTATTTCACTATTGGACGTGGTATGGTTTCTTCGTTTGGCAGCGATTTTTCCCATTCGTTCCAGCGACGGTTCAACGGTTCTTGAATATCAGAATCCCATGGTACTTTAGTCTTGCACACGTCCCGAAAGATTATTTTCCCCTCCAAAGTGATGAGTAACACCACACCTAGGGGGTCATAGACTTTTGCTAACTTACTAAGGATGGTGCGTTTGGTTAATTGTGGTGGAAACACTGTCAACGGTTGGAAAGGTTACAGTTAGAGTGTCCGACGATTTGTTCCACTTTAACTCGAGCATTGTTCTGTCAGTTGAATCACCACCTAACGGCTGTTTGGCGCATGTTTCATCGTCGTTTCCTGCTGAAGGTTCACCGTTCACGTCAAGTTCACTTACGTTTGAGTTCCATTTATGTAACTTGAATGAGGCATCCTCAAAGATTTCAACCGTTTTCACCTTTCGATCTTCTGCTTGTGGAATGGTTTGCCCACCGGTGAGCAAATCATCTACATACAACCTTTTACGTAGTTCTGCGACGATATCAGGATACCTTTCTTCCCATGAGTTGAGATGCCGCTCGATCACTCCAGCAAGGAGAAATGGGGAGGGTGCCAACACAAATAACACTCTCGTAAATCGCAACATACATACATACATACATACATACATACATACATACATACATACATACATACATACATACAAAAATTTATTTAAGCACGCTGGCCTCAACAACTAGGAGCTGATTTCCATGAGGGCCGTGATTTGAAGAAATATATACAGTACAGGTAAACATTAAAAATACAAAAACAAAGAAAGAAGAATTATATATACAGTAGGCAACAGGACGAGCAAATTTTAAGTGTTTGCCTGATTAATAGTTCTTTGAAAAGAACTTAAAGATTCCGCTACTTTTACCTCATACGGTAAATTATTCCATACTACCGCTCCGTTATATTTGAAGCATCTTTTACCAGAATCGGTATTCGGTTTAGGAAGAGACAAATCGGTTTCTCTATTTCTAAGATCATAGGTATTATCACATTCATTATTTAATCGAAAGGATGTTCTTAGATTTGGTGCGGTGTGGTTATTCAGAATTTTATACATAAAAACAGATTTTAGATAAGTTCGCCTTAGTTCTAGGTGTTTCCAACCCAGGCTTTCTAGTAAATCAACCGACCGAACATCGTAAGTCGCACTAGAAATTACTCTTGCAGCCCGATTTTGAAATTTCTGCAACCTGTCCTTGAGGCCTATTCCACAGTTGTCCCAGAGAGGGCTGCAGTAATCAAAGTAGGGCTGCACAATAGCATTGTACATCAATTTTAGTGTCGCAGACGATACGAAGGGCCTAATACGTCTTATAGCACCGATTCCCGCACTGACTTTTGAACATATCATATCAATATGTTTTTCCCAGGTCAATTTTTCGTCAATGTTGACACCAAGGCAAGAATAATTTTCAGTCCTGGGTATTGGAACGTTATTAACAAGAATTGCGTTACCAGATACCTTATGTTTAATATCATACGCTAATCCAATAAACATATATTTCGATTTTGTCGGATGAATTTGGAGCTTATTTTGTAGCATCCATTTTCGAATATTTTCAAGATCAAGGTTTATTTTAATAACAATGTCATCACAATCTTTAGAGGATAGATAAATTTCTGTGTCATCTGCGTAGAGGGATGGAGTTGAATATTTTAAGGAGTCAGGCATATCGTTTATGTATAATAGGAATAATAAAGGGCCCAAAATATATCCCTGCGGTACACCACATTTTATTTTTCTCGGGCTCGATAAATGACCGTTTACCAGACATTGCTGCTCTCTATCAGATAGATAAGACTTGAACCAATTTAGTGGAATTCCTGATATACCAAAGTAGTTAAGCATCTTTTTTAATAGTATTTCATGGTTTATACAATCAAAGGCCTTACGTACATCAAGGAACACGACACAATTTATTTGGCCATTATCCATATTCTCAAGTAGATCGTCACACATTTGTATCAAAGAGGACAGTGTGGAGTGCTTAGGTCGAAATCCCGATTGAAACTTGGAGAGTAAGAAATTATCAGAAACAAAGCTATAAATTTGTCTAAAAACCTCTCTTTCAAAAACCTTACTTACGATTGGCAGTATAGAAATCGGCCTATAATTTTCACATTTTAGTCTGTCGTCTGATTTATAAATTGGATTCACTCGAGCCCGTTTCCCGTCGTCAACATAAATCCCTGTTTCGAGTGATAAATTAAATATATAGGACAGTGACGGAGCTATGATATCTGCAGTTAGTTTAAGGACTTTGGCTGGAATTTTATCCAAACCAGTAGATTTGTTAGTCTTTAAATTCATTAAAGCCAACGCTACATTTTCCACATTAATTTGATGGAACTGAAATTCTGTGTTTATTTGAGTGTTAGGAATGTAACCGTTATTCATTTCCTCTTCAGAAAGTTCATGATTTACTTCAGATGCCAAATTTGGGCCTATGTTAACGAAATATTCATTAAAGGCTTCGGCAATAAGTTTCGAATTGGAGATGTTACAATTATTAACAGAGATTTCTGTAATATTGTTGGCTTTATTATTCTTTCCAGTAAGAGAGTTTATTAGCGACCAGGTTTTTTCAAATCATTTAATTTAGCACACTCTCCAATCTCTCTATGATAGAACTCGGCTTTTGTTTTACGCATTCGTATATTTATTTTATTCCGCATAAACTGATACTTTTCCCAGTGTATTGTAGAGTTAAATTTTATAGCCTTTTTTTATGATAATCTCTTTCCCTCATTAATTGCTTGATAGTAGGCGTAATCCAAGGAACTGGGTTAGCTTTAGTTCTTCTATGTCGAAGGGGTGCATGCTTGTTTAGGATTTCGTAAAAAATAGATTTCGAAACAATCCAACATGTATTAGGATCATCATATCTCAGAATCGTATCCCAATGTACCTGAGATAGATCTGAACGAAATTGAGAATCTGAAAAATGTTTAAAGTCCCGGACTTCTTTCACATTAGGTCTAGATTTAGATAATTTGAATTTGCGTACAGTGTACACCAAGCTATGATCGGAGATGCCAATGTGTAAGACACCTGATGTCGAAATGTTTTCAGGAGTATTTGTCAGAATAACGTCAATAAGTGACGATGTAGTCTCAGTGACTCTCGTAGGTTCATTTATAACTTGTGTTAATTGATATAAGGAGCACAATGCTTGTAGTTTTTGAGTACAGAAACCCTGAGGCACCTTACTAAAATCACAGTTTAAGTCCCCAAGCAAAATTATTTCCTTATCTTCTATATCACATTTAAAAAGAAATAGTTCAAAGTCATAACACTCCACTTGTATCCATAACACTCCATAGTTATCGATAACACTCCACTGGTATCAATATCAGAACTGGGTGGTCGGTACCATGTACTTATCAAGAAGGGTTTACTATGCTTTCTATTAACCTCAATACATATCATTTCAAGGTCATCAGAGACTAAATTCTTTCTTTCCACATATGGAATATTGTTTTTTATATAAAGTACCACACCACCACCGTATCTATTACGATCTAACCGAACGATTGAATAATCCTGTATACTGATTTCAGAGTTCGAAATTGAAGGATCAATTTTTGATTCGTTAATAGCCAAAATATCAAAGGGGTAATCAGACAACATAGTGCGAATCTCGTCAATATGTTTTAAAAGACTATTTACGTTTAAATTAGCAATTCTCAAGTCTTTTAACTTAGAAACATCAAAATCAAACAAACTAGAGGCAGAATCACTAGAAACTGGCTTTTCCCTAGGCCCTATTTTATCGCTAGAGCTGGAGTTATCACTAAAATTATCGCTAAAGTTATCACTAGAGTTATTTGTTGAATTTAACGAGTCCGTTCTCGTGTAATCGTCCTCAGAATATTCTCTAATTGACGTGCTGTCCTTTCGACCTTTCCATTTGAAAATTTTCATACTGGCGGACTCAGGGCCGGATTAAACTTCCGCGGGGCCCGTGGCATATTATTGGAGCGGGGCCCCTTGATCCCCGCAACGGCATTTTAGACCCTGAATTCAGTAAGACTAAAAAATACCTTTTGTATTTCATGCGTTCAAAAGTTTCCTGTATACATAAATAATTATACATCAATAATTTGATCGAACTGAAATTCAACCCAATTTATACCATTAAGTTGAGTCCGCATTAACATTATTATTATTTACAGAGGGTCCATATCAACTTCTGCCGTCTTCCATGAAATTCAGCGATCTTTTAGTATTTAACAGCTTGCTGCAAATTTTGAAATCATTTCTGAACCCTATTATTTTCTGGCCTCGCGATCGCTTTTTGGAGCCCCTTGCTCATAGAAGGAACAAAAAATTTTGTTTGCGGGCCTGCTTTTGGAGCCTCGCTTTTTAAACTTTGGGGCCTCGAGGTTTTTTTAGTTTGGGGTTTCGCTTTTGGGGGCCTTGGACTCTTTGGGGCCCCGCGTTGTTTGGATCCCGCGCTAAAACAGGGAACAAAATAATCGTTCGGGGCCCCGCACTTTGGGGCCTCGATTTTTAAATTTTGGGGGCTATAACGTTTTCTGAGGACCTTGGGCTCTTTGGGGCCCCGCGTTGAAACACTAAAACAGGGAACAAAAAAAAACGTTTGAGGCAGTTTTCTGGGGGACTTGGGCTCTTTGGGGTCCCGCACTAGCGCACTGTTTGGGCCCCGCGCTGAAACAGGGCTGCGGGGCCCCCAAAAGCGCGGGGCCCGTGGCATATGCCGCTTCTGCCATATGGTTAATCCGGCACTGCTGGCGGTTACGTGAATAGGTTGCTGAAGGCTTCCCTCCCCTTAGGAAGTTAATAAAATCAACAGCAAGTAAAGCTGTTCCTTTAGCGTTTAAATGCAATCTACTACCATTGAGGCAGGATCCGTTTATGGTTTTATGATCTATAAAAGTATCAATTATGTCTAATACACATTTCTTTAATTTGATTGTTAACATCTGCCATCTTAGCAGAAGATTCGATATCGTTTCTTATTTTAATACCCGAGATCCCAACCTCGGCATTTGGAAACTTATCATGCACCGTAGAGCATAATTTCTCTATTTTATTAAGGCAAGCATTCGATTGATCAATTGGGAGATTGTTCGTCCCACAATGTATTATAACATGTGAAGGCGAAATGCTTGCATTATCTATATTTCGAATTTCTGATTCTATTTATTCTGCTGACTTTCCGGGGTAGGTAAACTTACGAACTTTCTTACGTGACAGCTTCTGGGGGATAATGTTCTTGATGATTGAGTCCCCAATTAAACCACGCACTGTTCGAGGCTTTGGGCACCCGAATAAATAGAGTTATGATCAGCGCTTTCGACGGAGGGGTTGTCTTGCCTACTTTGTTGCTTATGCATTCTTGACTTGGCTTGCCCACTTTGTTGTTTATTGGTATTTTGACGCTGGTCATCTTCTTGTGGGTGCCGAGGTTCGTTGTTATGCTCTTCTAGAGATTGCTCGGAGATATTATTCAAATGAGATTGATTTCGCATGGAATGTAGCGTTTGTGTATTGTGAATTTGAAAGGTGTCGTGATTATTTCCCGGTTCATTAGAGCCGTTGTAATCCCCTTCATCAATTAGCGATTCATATATATATATATCTATTACGCACATGGATGTCTGAAGTATTCGGCATATGTACCCTGAATTATTAGTAATATCACGATCGGTTGTATTACTTTTGGATACATTTTGCCACCTTAAGGAATTACTATCACTATTTCTGCAATATTTATCTTGAGCAATTAGCCTTGCTGCCAATTGCAATGTGTCTCTCTCTTCTTCAAGTTTCACTAATTTTTGTTCAAGATTGATTATGTGTTGTTTACTCTTACTTATTTCTCTTAGATACTTCTCATTTAAGTCGGAAGATCGATTGTACAGAGATAATATAGTGTCATGGTCTTTTAATGTAGTTTCAAAAGAAAATATGGACGTCTGCAGATTAGACATTTTATATTTGAGACTCACGAGTTCAGTAGCAAATTTTTGACATGAACATGAGTGAACCGGACTGGTATTTATAACTTGGACGCCATTTACTTCGTCCCCGTTTATCTGGCTAGAGTTGTCGGTCATAGCTGTGTTACTCTCGAAATTTGTCCCTTTTGCAAGTGCTTCTGCCAGTATAGAACTTTCGCTAGCACTAGAAAGATTCTCTATAAATGCTTGATTATCATTCAAGTCAGAATCTGTCGTAATTTGAAGTGTTATTGTACTATTCAAGTCATTAGTCGAAACGTCTTCGATCGACTCATCTTTATTCGCAAAGACACTATCTTCACTCAGTCGCTGATTTTTTGCTGTTTTCTCTAGCAATATGTTCTCAAGTTTCTTACCTTCATCTCCTTGTATTAAGATTGAAGCTGAGTTGGTATAGTACCTGATAATAGCGCTTCCCGACGTTTCTTTGAATAATTTCAAATGCCCGCCAGGCGACGACCATTGTCCTTTTAGCTGTAAGCTTGTTTCGACGAAATTTTTAAGACAGTCGAAGCTTCTCATCCACTTTAGTTTCCCTTTTTCAAAAGTGATCGATTTATTATCAAGCTGAAGTTTTGCAAGGTTGTTTAGGAAGTCGTCCGATGAGATATTAACATTTTCCTCTGCTGCACAATTGGACATGTTGTCCGCCATGTTTATATATGCTTTCTTTCTTCTATAACCGCGTTCTTTACTTTATATGCGCATTAAGTTTCTGCACCACCGTTGTGCCCTCAAAGGTAAACAGGGGCAGCTCCGTTCTTTATTTATATTTTAGCTTACACCGCCGAACATGCTGCTAACTGCGGGAACAGTCTCGGATTCCGCCGCAACATTAATACCGTCAACAAATGAACAACAAACATACCTGTACTCTGGCGAAGAGAACTATCGCCTACCTGACCGGGTTTTTGTTTTTTTTTTACGAGCGAAACTTGCGGTGGGTTTCCCATCATCTCGAGTTGCGACGCTCCTTCCGTTGGTGCCCTGCCAGTACGGTTAGAAACCTGCGATACTGCCGTCTGAACTCTAAAGCCCGATCACGAACTCTGGTGATATGTAGGCAACAGGACGAGCCAATTTTAAATCTTTGTTCCTAATACGTTTACTACGCTTCCAACGCACAATGATTACTAATACCACCAATGCGCGGCGGCCAATCTCTTATTACATACTCGCCCGGCCCCCTTTTGGTCACATGATGTGCCGACGTAACGAGGCTTGGTTCCCTAGCTGTTAACCTTTGTTATTGCACAACCTCATTAAAACGAACGAAATTTTACTTTAATATCATGTTTATATAGTTTAATATACAGTTTGTAGTCGATCATATTATTGCCGATCTGAATTTTTGAACGTCGTATAAACCAGTATAGCCTTGACTTACTAGAGAACTTAGCACTAGAGTATAGCCTAGACTTTTACATCAAATACTAAACATTTTTTTCCAACACAGTTTGATCTTGCACTGTGCAGCCTTGTTCATCAGCACATCTTATTGTCTAAAACACAAACATCCATGGAAACCATGAGTAAAAATATACAATACCCAAATCTATTTTATACTATCAGTGTTATTATAATTATAATTATAGTGTACAATAACTCTAACACTCTCGAAGTTTTCGATAAAATACATTGATTTTGAAGTTTTTGTTTTAAAATATAAGGTTTTAAGATTTTACCGATTTGTCGGTTAATTAAAACTGCTGACGACATTTTCACTGCAAAAGACTTTTGAAAGTGCGAAAGCAATATATATGATCAGCTTTTGCTCAATGTTCGATAGAAGAAACATCGACCTTCGATCAAGTACCCCAGATTACAAGTTAGATAGAGGGCAAGAATCCATCTCAAACTATTAATTTATTTCAACGAATATCGAACACAATACTTCTCGCCTACACAGCCAGAAATCTCACAGGCCTGTCGCAAGCTGTTGATTTTACCGGCTTGCGGCAAGTTGTCAACAAGTCGCGACAGGTCTGTTGGTTTCGTCAGGCGGTAACAGGCTTGCGGTAACAGGTCTGTCGCAAGCTGTTGACAACAGAGCCATAGCGACTTGTTGAAACAACCCGCTACAAACCTGTTACTAACAAGAGATAACAGGTCTGATAGAACAATTTGCAGCAAGTCTGTTGAAATCAACAGGTCTGTTCCAACCTGTTCCAACAGACCTGTCGCGAGTTGTTTTTGTCAAGTCTGCAGCAAGCTTGTTATCAGACCTGCGACAAACCTATTCACAACAAACAATTTTTGTCCTGTCACAACAAGTTTCAACAAGCCTGTTGTAGGGAAACAAATCGAAAATGTGAGTAAAGAGATATAAAATCGCACGAAATGGACACTTCCGGCTTCACTTTCTCATTTAATCATTGTCATTGGTGGCGATATTAAATCACATAGGAGAGATTATAGTCCATATTATCTATTCTCTGATTATTATAAAATGCAAAAGCCGCTGTCAAAGATTTAGTATATACTTAATCTTTGCCGCTGTTTTATTTTTTTTAAAAAAGTTCCGATTTCCAAAATCCAAATTCCAATTTGCTGACGTGTGCTATCGATATATTTCTTTAATCTGATTGGATAAACGCGTGTGCACACGTCATCATTCCTCGTTGCAATTGGGCGAAATATTACAAACATATCAATCACGTAATCATGTTTAGTTGTTTTTGAATTTTGAGCCAAACAAAATTTCAACAACTGCCTCAAACAAAATCAAACAAGTTCAAAGCTGTTTTGATTTTTGAAGAAACTGTAGCAATGAGAATACAAGATCTAGAGCTTAAGAAATGAACAATATATGAACAACCGAGTGTTCACTGCAACGTTCGTCATTGCTGATATGAACATGAAATTCGTTATATAATTTCTTTCCAATTTCAAGTGAAATCTGCGAGCGAGGAAGACGCCTTATTGAAGCTTTGTGTTTATGGTATCAAAGTATCTAATCTTTGATGGTATGTACTGTTTTGAAGAAAAATATGCAAGTAGGTTGTCATATTTCGGTCGTACTTCAAGACAAATAATTTTGAAAATTGTTTACGATAAGAACCTTTCTTGAATTTGTCGTATTTTTTCGGCTGTTTTGCTCAAAAATTATCTCGCAAGTTTGTTTATAAAACTTTATATTCATATATAAAAATCATCTCGCAAGTTTGATAAAACTTTATATTCATATATAAAAATCATCTCGCAAGTTTGTTTATAAACTT
This sequence comes from Paramuricea clavata, assembly GCA_902702795.2. Lineage (NCBI taxonomy): Eukaryota > Metazoa > Cnidaria > Anthozoa > Malacalcyonacea > Plexauridae > Paramuricea > Paramuricea clavata. Next base: position 46,807 of record CACRXK020000917.1, read on the forward strand.
TATATTCATATATAAAAATTATCTCGCAAGTTTGTTTATAAAACTTTATATTTCAAACTTCTATTTCACGAAACACTACAACCGAAATATGGCAACCTGTTTGGCCGTTTTTTGTTCAAAATAGTGGATAGACAAGCTTCATAAGGCGCTTTCCTCGGTTTGCAACAGCCACAGGTCTGTCGCAAGTTGTTGAAAACAGCATGCTGCAGCTCTGTGTCAACAACTTGAGACAGGCCTGTTGAAAACAGCATTGCAGCAGCTCTGTTACAACAGCTTGTAACAGACCTGTTGAAAACAGCATTGCAGCAGCTCTGTCACAACAGCTTGTAACAGACCTGTTGAAAACAGCATTGCAGCAGCTCTGTCACAACAGCTTGTAACAGACCTGTTGACAGGCCGTCGCAGGTCTGTCAGAACAGACAGGTACAAGGCGAGCGAACGCATCCAGATATCGGCTTGTTGACAACAGGATTTAACAGATCTGTTGCAGATCCAAAATCGCGGTTTTCTTCAATTTCCTGCAAAATCGTACTCGCCCCAGTTTTTTTCCGCATCACACGTCGATCAGCGCGCGCTCTCGTTGCGCCGCCCTATATATAAGCGCCCTGATCACGGCGCTGCAGCCCAACGTCGGCAGCTGCATCTCAAGTACGAATGGCCACTGAAGAAAACGTCAATCGTCCTTCCTTTATGCATGGTTGCCATCGATAGTATACAGTGACAGTGAAATGTTATGGCGGACTTGATATGCTGCATTGGTTGATATTAATTATAATAAGGCTATTATTCCATTTTGGGATTCGACTGTTCTGGTGCTTGCTTGTTTAATTAATTAATAGTATTAATTAAGTATATCTCTATTTCGTACTCGGCGCATAGCCGGATTTAAAAGTGTTCCATATGCCAGGAATCCCTTATCTCGGATACATGCAGGTTTCTAAGTTGGGACAGCTCGCATCGACCAACGTTCATTCATCACCAGCAGTCATTCCAGACTATCATAATTTAGTATAAACCTACTAGTAGGCTATCTTCTGATTGGCTACGCTACTAGTAGGCTATTAGCATAGATATAGGAGAACGGCATAGTACAAAACATGGACTGGACTGGACTGGACAGTTGGACTGGACTGGACAGTTGGACTGGACTGGACAGTTGGACTGGACTGGACAGTTGGACTGGACTGATTTTTACATTTTCTCTATTCTTGACTTGCATGTCAGCCGCCATGTCAGGTGGCATGGCACAAAAGAATATTTTATCACAGAATAAATATACCATGTCATGTCTATTTTGTGATTTTATCGATAAACATTGTCTGGTGTGTACCAACCAGGAAGAGATTGGTTGCTAGACTTTCCAAAGTCCTTTCCAGACCTCTCTATGGCGCGCTTCACTTCCTCTGTGGAAAGGACTTTTGTCACTTGCAGCGCGCCAAATATCACCGGTGGAAAAATCCACCGGTGACGTCATTGTTTACATTGAAGGCCGAAGGCCCGAAGCGGTTTACATTTATTGATCATTATCGAAGGAGTCTAAAAATAACATTATATTCTCAGGCTTTTTTGTTGAAAAAACATTTAATATTGAAGCAAACAGAGTAAACAATGTAAATACAATTTTGTAGAACACAAAAACCATGTGAAAATACACAAACAAACATTACATTGACTATGAGTACATGCAGCCTACAGGGCGTAGAAATAAACTTTAATTTTACTGTCACCGAAAATACATGCATCTGAGATCTGATGATTTTAAAATAGTTCCTCACTGGTTTCGGGTTTTATAGTTTGGGTTTCTTGATCTCGATTATTGATTATTACAAATTCGTTTGTTGAGAAAACAGGATATACTGGATTTTGAACTCTAGCGATGTCTTCTCGTTGATCACAATCACAATCGCCGCCTCTCTCCTTCTTGGTTACAGTTGCCTGATTCTTTTCAATTAGATTAACTTCTACTACGTTAAATCGCTCGCGAACTGAACAATTAATAAGTCTAATAAATTACTATTCTTGTCGACACAATTACGGCACACATTGTTAGACAAAACAACTGTCTAGATTCAATAAGTTTTTACATGCACTTGTTTTTGTTGATACGTACATTAATTAAGAGCGAAGGTCCACTAATATCGAGCATCAGCCGGTCACGCTCAAAGTTTCGATTTTGCTCATTTTTGGTTTGCAGGAAGGCATTACCAAGTAAACAAACGTGATGTAGTTTGTTTTTCAAAAAACCGCTAAAATTCTGAGAAATCCTAGAAAAACGATTCAACTGTCGGCGGCCTAAAAAATATGCAAATTTTCAATTGAATCAAACAGGCTCAAAAACAACTAACGCATGCAGAATTGGAAAAGGTATGAAAACTGTACGTTTGTAAATCGATGGAAGAGATGTTTGAGACTCGATTGAGTATAAAATCATGATATTAACTATTAATTAAAACCAGACAGCTGATATTTAGAATCGTATGTTATTCACACATAGCTAAAATTGCAATCTACCGTTGCCACGCCAAAACCATTTTAACTAAGTGCCCCAGATTTTTTCTACACGAAACGTACGCCATTAACTAATCAAATGTTCTTCTAGAACATATAAAAAAATTAGTCTGGGTTATTGTATTTAGAGTTCGTACGGAGGCCGTGAATATTGGGTATTTTCGACATATAGCGTGACTGAAATCTACAAGTGTTTTGTTCCTTCCGGAAGTTCCGGTCGCTATTTTCTCATAAATAGTTGCTATTTTCATCGGGAATTAAACCCGAAAATGCATTTCCGTAAGAATGGCTGTTATTATCAATTTACATGGTTTTAGCAGTCACAGCATTCTTTATTTAAGACTAAGTACTATGACCGAGATAATTTCTGTATATTTTATACCGATTACATGGAGAGTTTTCAGCCTGGGCTGAATTTCAGCCCGGTAAACCGAGCCGAAATAGCATCACGATTACATGGGCAGTTTGAACCTGGGCTGAGTTTTAGTCAGAGCAATATTTATTCCTTGTAACTAGTATTAAAACAAACCCAGGATGAAATGTCATCCCGGCCTGAAATCATACGATATCACGAAAGGCAATATTCCGCTTGTTTGAGCATTTAAAACGCCGATTAATTAGTCGACTATTTGACTTGTGTAAGACTGTGGTTGCATAATTATTTGCAATTACATGCATGGGATATTTCATCCCGGTTGACAGGGCTGAAAATCTCATCCTGGGTGACATAAACCGGGATGAAAATTTCAACCCGGCCTGAATTTCAGCCCTGTCAACCGGGATGAAATATCCCATGTAATCGCAAATAATTTCAGCCCGGGCTAAAAAAACAATCGTTTAAGTGGCTTTATTTTGCATTTCGTTTGCAATTCGAAATTTTTTCCATGTAATCGTAAAATTCATATTATATTGAATTTATAGGGGCCCCGGTCTGAAATTTCATCCCTGTTTGCCAGGCTGAAATTTCATCCCGGGCTGAAAACCTCCACGTAATCGGCCCCTTATTTTAACTAAAGACAAAACTTAGCACATTTTCACTAAGCTATAAAAGAAGGATGACTTCGAAATTATTTTCAGTTTTTTTTTATTGTTAGTTTGCATGTGGTTTGGCTGAACATGCTTAGAGACAGAGAAATTGTGTTCTCAAACTCATTAATAATTTATAAACCGAAAACAAAAGAAATTAATGTTTAATCGTGGGCGTACCGGAAGGAAAAAATTAGGGAGCGGAACGAAATTTGCCCGACTTTTTCGGATTGTGCCCGACCAGTGCCGAAATTTTTTTTCCGTAACAAATTAATTTTGGCGACCTCCCCCCCCCCCCGTTTCGGTCAGTGTATCATTTTAGGGGTCCAAAAAATTTTCGGATATACAAAAATTTTTCGGAACATCATACAAATTTTCAACACATCACAAAATTGACCACAAAATTGACAGAATTTCCCACAAAATTAACAGAATTTGTCCCATTTATTTTTATAATAAGCCAATATTGCCCGACTGTGGAGCGAATATTGCCCGACTGACTTTGTTTGCCCAACAAACTGGGGGGGGGGGGCTGCCGCCCACCCCGGTACGCCCATGTGTTTAATCAGTGTTTTGAAACTGGAAGAAAACTATCTTCAAAGCAGGTGGAGGATTTGAAATCTCCCAGGGTCAACGGGCCTGATTAAGTATTAGTGAGCTTAAGCAAGTGACGTTTTTGACAACACGAACGGCATGAGTAACGTCAGAAGACTGGGTCAAGGACTGTGATTGGTGGAAAACGTCAACTTTACTTCCGGTCGACGTCCGTGTTGTCAAAAACGTCACTTGCTTAAGCTCACTATTCATTTTCAAACTACTAGTAGTTTGAAATTTTTCAAGGTACTAGTAGTTTGAAATTTTTTAAGGTACTAGTATTTTTAAATTTTTCAAGGAACTAGTACACTGGAATTAATTTAAGGTACAGAATATTGTTCTGCCATTAACAAAACTACAAAGCAAAATTAAACACACTTGAATCCTAAACACTTTTGTGGTGAAAAGTAAACTTCAGGTAAAAGCGCCGGTTTGTCTTGAGACAGCGATCGGGCGATGTAATTAACGTGTAAATTTCGTATCTGGAAAGTTTGATACTGCATGTCTAAAAATAGATCTTGCCAAGGTCTGACCGTCATGGATATAAAGTGCTCCTTTTTCGCAATAGTTGTTGGTCATTGTGGTCATGATACTAGAGTTAAAAACAAATCATCAGAATGCGTTCAGTTGTTAAATTGTAATCATGATTTACAGGGCATAAATCGGAAAACATTGAGCAATTCGTAATATATCCTGCACATCGATCTACTCTTGGAGCAGGGTGGAAACAGGCAGAAAACGAGAAATGTAGAATTCCTGTGATTCTATCAAATATTTCTTACCACTATTTCCATTGTTACTAGAAACGCGATGATAGAGACAACAGTCACGACAGGGAAATCGGGTAAAACACTGCCAAACAATTTTTTAGGTACTTTATTGACTTTGATTGGCAGCAATAAAAATAGTGTTAATGGTTCGCACGCAAATATTCCTAATTTTAAAAACTGCACTAATTTTGCGAGATATAAACAGAACCAAAAATATTGTGATTGTTCTATCAGGAGAGTAAATTTAATCGTACAGTACGGTGGCGCGCGATTGCCAATCGTATCAGTTCTACTTGCTTCACCTGATGTTAGCTTCTTTAGAGACACTTCCTAAAAATGCTGTAACTGCTAAAACGCAGTTTAAATTCGGGTTTAAATTCCGAATGAAAATATAAACGAATGAGAAAATAGCGACCGGAAGGAACAAACACTTGTCGATTTCAGTCACGCTATATGTCGAAAATACCCAATATTCACGGCCTCCGTACGAACTCTAAATACAATAACCCACACTAATTTTTTTATATGTTCTAGAAGAACATATAATTAGTTAATGACGTAAGTTTCGTGAGGAAAAAATCTGGGGCACTTAGTTAAAATGTTTTTTGCGTGGCAACGGTCGTAATTTTCGCTATTTGTGAATACCATACGATTCTAAATATCAGCTGTCAGGTTTTAATTAATAGCTAAAATTATTATTTTATGCCAAATCAAGTCTCAAACATCTCTTCTATCGATTTACAAACGTATAGTTTTCACATCTTTTTCCTACTTTGCATGCGTTACCTGTTTTTGAACTTGTTTGATTCAACTGAAAATTTGCATATTTTTGAGGTCGCCGACAGCCGAACGGTTTTTCTCGGATTTCTCGGAATTTTAACGGTTTTTGGAAAACAAACCATATCACGTTTGTTTACTTGCTAATGCCTTCCAGCAAACCAAAAATGAGCAAAATCGAAATTTTGAATGTGTCCGCGAATTCTCGATTTTGCTCCATTTCAGTGGACATCTGCTCTTAAGTCTAAGTAGCCATAGTTCTTTGGTAGGGAACTACTGGGAAAGTCACCTATAGTTCCTGTTTTACATTTTGGACACGTTATCGAGTATTGAACGGACCTGGTAACTTTCTTTTTGTATTTACCATCCATCTCTTCAATATAACTTTTTTTAGATACATATGTTTTATTTTGCAATTTCTTCAAACAGGTTTCACAGAAGCTATGTCCACAAGCAGTCAATATCCTCGGAATAAGTCCGTCTTCGTCAGAAAATTCCTCTGCACAAACCTTGCAAGTGATTGCCTCTTCCATTTCGCTTTTTTCATTCAATATTAAATAATAGAAAGTGCGTTCAATTTGCTCTGATTATCTATCTTTCCTGCATGTTTTGCCAATTCAAGAACCACAATTAACTCAATAGTAATTGCTGCCGAAGGCAGCACACTATTCTTAACATGAAGTATTGCGTTTACGTGTGTCCAGTCTCTTTGGCCGAGTTATGTACAATCAGTGAACTCTAATAAGACTGGAACGATTTGGAACGATAACTCAGGTAAACATGCCCATACCACAGAATAGGAAGTTATACCAGAAGCGTAACTCTAGTCGTTTCCCTTATTGTTTGACGTCCACGAAAATTTTATACTCGCTCACGTCGGGCCACGCCATCCTGGCTAGTACAGCCGGAAGTTTTTATCAGGATTTGGTAGGTACAAAGTGCCGGTTGTACTAGCCAGGATGGCGTGATTGATGGCGAATCGCTTGTAAAAACGCGGACAAATATTTGCTCGAGTTACGCTTCTGGTATAACTTCCTATTCTGTGCCCATACTTGCCTGAAGCCAACCGTGCAAGGAAATTGCACTTTTAAAAGGACTAAGGAGAGTTTCGAGGAGTGGAAAATTCAGTCAAAGTTTATTTTCGACGAAAGAAAAGTCGTTTTTCATCAAAAGACTTCAATTTTAAAAACGCAAATACGATTTATTTGATAGTTAGAACTACTTTGCATCCTACAACAGCAAAAGTTTGAAGGGTATCAGGTTTGTTTTCATAAAAACGACACTAGTTGAACGTGCCGAAGTGAACTTTGCTCTTTAACTAAAAAAAAACAACTTTAAAACATAAGTCTACGGACCAATACCTTTTTTGTATTAACGTCTAGGTATAGTTGTTTATTTTGAGTGCTTTTTGACTTCTCTAAAACGTGAATAAATCGATTTTCCGTAGAAATCCCCCATGATGTGCGATTTGTGATTCGGCGCCCGGGAGAAGTTCGCGCGCTGTGACTTTCAAAAAAGAACTGGGGAGAGTTCAATTTCCTCATAATTTTGTTTTTTTAGCAAAAATACGTCGAAAAATTAGGTTTTTCGTCCGAAGATTTCAATTTCAAATATTCAAACTTGGTTTTCTGGATAGTTCTAAGTATTCTACATCCACTAACAGCAAAATCTCGAAAGGTACCATTTTTGTATTCAAGAAAATAACAAAATATTTTCCGTGCCGAACAAAATACGACTTTCAGGTACACAAAAAATAACGTTAAGTCTTTTCCACGGCTTCCAAACATGATTTGTGCAATAGTCCAAGTATCGTAGATGTTTTTAAGCTTTTTATCTATGTTCTAGCATAGCTAGAAAGGCAGAAATCCGAGTTTTTCGAAGAGGTGTATTTTCGACGCCTACCGTCCATGGCGGCCTTCAATTTGGCTTCAAAGATGGCGGCCGAGTTATCGTTCCAGTCTTATTAGAGTTCACTGTGTACAATGTATAGCCGAACGACAAAAAGATAACATCCTCTAGATCGCGATTTGACTTTCCGAATACCCTGCTTGAGACTCGCGAACGCCACCATGGACTATTACAATTTGTATAAAATAACACGTTGCCTCATGCTTGTTGTGATTTGTGAATTTTGATCCCAGCTTGCTTGCAAATTTTATCGAGATATATTTTTACGTCTGGCTGTTTATCGAAAATATTCTTCAACCTTCAAGGTAAGATGAAAGTTTGATCACAATTAACAATGTGTTTTGTTCGAATTATTTTACCCATTGAAACCATAGATTGAAACGAATGAATCCACTATTGGAACACAATTGTGTACGAATGAAAAATTATCTGACTTGTACAAAGATAATCCTATAGCCACCCAGTGTGGATTGTAGTCTGCACATATTACTGTAACTAATTACCAGCAGTTACATGAAATGTCAACCGACTTTTGTAAAAGGTATGACGGCCTGTAAAAATATATCTCTGAGATATATACATTGTTTATAGCGTAATATGAAATAATCCTGTCACTACAGTACTCAGGGTATTAGTATACTATATTTTTTGATAAAATTCTTGTATTACTATAGTTTTGCAGTTCTGACTGAGTACAAGTACAAGTGAATGGTGTCATAACAAGCTGATATATGAAACAAAACCTGTCAACATTTAGATTTTGCCTCCCGATCAGGAATCAGCAGTTTGTTCATTTGTTTTGCAATAGGGGTGGTAGCCTTGAAGGTGCCATTATGGCATTAAAACGATAATTGGGACAAAAACTAACTTAAATCTTAATATTCTATATATGAAATTGTTATTAAATTCTACATGTCCAATGATTCATTCAAGTATTATTATCGTTTATATATAATATATTTTGTACAGTATTCAGTGGCAAGCTAACTACCATGGCGACTAGTCATGCCACGCCAATAAGCCTGTATCTATTTGAATAATGCAAATCATTAAAAACTGGCATAGCATGACCTGTTGCTATGGCTAGCTTCACCATTGTCTGCAATAGCAGACTGATCTCAGCCAACCCCCCTGTGGATCAACAGTCTGCAATCAATCAACGCTAATGCTGTACAGTCGCCCCCGCACAACGTGGGGCGGAATACGATTGGTTGAAATTTTCCTTTGTGATTATGCCGAAAATTGCATAAATTACATTGCTATGTATAATAATTCATAATTGCTCTGCGTCCGCCATCTTAGACTTGACATTTTTTGAATAATTTTAAATTAATTACGCAAAATACTGCTTATGTACTGTACAGCATTAGTGTTGATTGATCGCAGACTGTTCTCCGCCGCTCCAGTGGGGGTCGGCTGAGATCAGTCTGCTATTGCATAGCTTTGCCACTGACAGTGTTATAATTATACATACAAAAGCAAGAAGTTGTAAGTGCTCATTGAAGGTATCAAATAAAATCACCAATGCCAAGAAAGTAGAATTTTTGTTATTCAAATTGCACTTTTCCTACCTCCTGAACATGTGTTTTAGGGCTGTTTACATGATGGAGCTCATGGAAAGCGGAATAATGTTTCATGTATTTGAATAAGTCATTAGGCTAAACAAAAGTTCAAATGCTTGTTAACAGAACTCAAATATTGTAGAGAAGATCTTGTAGTTCAAGAAAATTATTATTGCTGCTTGAAAAACCTTTTGTTTACAGTTAACTATAATCTATCTCTAGAAAATGTTTTTTGCTCAATTGTGGACCGTGACTTATTTCAATACATTGAAATCATCCCGCCTCATATCTCGTCCTGGCAAAGCGGGGTCACATAAACAGCCCCTTATTTAGCAAATTGCGCATGCTGCCTTTGATTTCTTGGGGGTGAGGCAGCACTTTCCTTGCGATAGTAACTTCTAGTAGTCAATACTCTACCACGGTCTGTGGTCATATAGAGTCAATTTTCTGTTCTCGTGACTAGCTCGTCACACGGTTAGTACTATTTTGCATCCAGCAAACTGATCTGACGTCATTTTCGGAAGATGGAAGAAGTATTAAATAGTTATGTAACTAACCTATACCCTACTCTAACCCCTAACCGCAACCCAAACCCTAACCCTAACCGAAATAATAAAAAAAATCCAAAAAGGAACGACTTCAGAAAATCGATCGGGTGGTTTGCTGGATGGAAAATAGTGCTAACCTCATTTGGGAGTAGGAAACTTCATGTAAGTTCTTTGTAAAAGCAAAGAAAGCAAATAAGCAAAATCTTTTTCACAATAAATCTTTATACATCGCAGGAAAGCGACGAAGGTACCAGAGGGGCGCGCGACGAAACTATAAACCCTTCAAAAAAGAAAACGGACTTTGCATGCGAATGCCTAGCAAAATGGTAACCAAGTCTGCCTCTCGAATATTTCGACGGGTTTGCATCAAACGAGTTTTTATTTGAGAGTAATACTAATAAACCGTTTACTGAAAAAAGAAATCGGCAAATACAAAATTAGGAGGTAATGAAGGCAATGAGTATACTCTCCTTTCAAAATGCCTCACTTCTATCTATCAAGAAACTCGATGTCCTGTTATAATTTCTCAGTACAATAATCTGATAATCGTGTACAATAAGCTGGCATTTACGTCTTATGCATAGTACTTCGCACTTGTCAGGATGGAATTATAATTTATTAACATCACTTTGGAGAATGGCATAATCTAAATCCGAATATGGTGTCATCTGTAAATATCCTTATGTTTCAAAATCGCAAGGAGATAGTTAATGTAGAGTAAGAATATAGACACTGTCCTAACACAGAGTCCCGTGATAGCACATCCACGTCGTTGCATTTGTATTTAGGAATGACTGAATCCATCAATAAGAATATGTGAATCCAGAACATACACTGTACACCATATCTCATTGTGTCGACCTTATTACAGTATCGATGTTAGAAGTCATAAGACCATTAGATAGAAGTGGTCACCTTCTCAAAAAAGGTGAAAAACAGATATAAGAACTCAGTCACTGTCAAGGTTCAAATAAACAGACAACAGTGGCTACATTTTCGAGTATTTTCAATGTACATTAGTTGAAGATGTTGAGGATCAAAGCAGTTGATGCGCCCACTCTTATGTTATGCCTTCCAAAAACTCTCGGTTATATCCAGTGGTTATTGAGGAAAAAAAAAACAAAACATAATCGTGCGCAAAAATAAGAATGTTCAACAGTAAACACCAAACTTGCTCATTAGATTTTAAAGTATTTATCCTGGAGCTTCCGTTCCGCTGTAGGGTTAACTTGATCTGATGAATTATTAATACTAGTTTATCAACTATTCGAAGAAAGAAAACAAAATCATTTAACTCACCATTATTTTAAATTCAGTTGACAAACGACAATTTTGCAGAACATTTTGAGCCCTAAACCCAGGTTCCCAGATGATTCCACCTCAGCCCCACCCAACACTTAGTTATGCAAACTAGGTTTATGCAAGGATGTGCATGCGTGGTCCTTTGTTGTCACGGCTGTCCAAAACAACAAAAGCAATTCCTTGGTGTAACCATCCACGCGTGCCACATCAATGCATAAACCTAAAGACTTTAATGTACTTCCATAGTTTCCAAACCTTGCATTGAATAAGCTACGATCAAATGATCAAATGAAGACAAAAATCCCGAACCTCCAGTGTTCAATCCTAAACTACGTAGTTGCAATTGTCACCCCTTATTGGTCTAGGGTTTATGGAAAAGCAAACTGGAATATCCGGATTATGGTGTTTGGTATAGTGACTTAGTCAAACTGGAAACACACCATTCAGTCACGTGCGAATTAGGAGAAATTATATCACAAAACTAAAGCCCATTTCCTATGTTGGCATCCAGGGTGCTAAAATTCAAGATTTTTAGTCGTACCACACTGGTATTCCAATGTTTTGTACTTGAACTGGTTCAAAAACCCTATTGAGGTGTACTTAATTTTTTAAAGCAGAAAGTAAGCAGACGGATAGCAAAAGTTCCATGCACGTACCTACATGCATGAGTATATGCGATTGAAAACAGAGAAGTAACACGGGCGGTAATATTTTCGTACCTCCAGTACGAAGTACGTGATTTATCGAACCTTGGGCATTACTTCTGTTGACGTGATAAACGATGCTGACAAAGGAGAAAGTCGCTTTGTGCGAACAAATTCGTCTTGTGGAAAACGGATTAAATTCAAAATCGAATCCCTGTCGTAAAGGTAAAAGTTGCATACACTAACCACAACACCTCCGATCGTTGATGGCAATTTCTGGAGTGAAGATTTTTCTCTTGGCGTGTTTTTCGTATTTATTACTTTTGTAAAGTACGGTACTTACAGTTGTCATCAAAAGCTTTCGTTGTAAACACTTCACGGAGTTGAACCAAATTTGAATGTTGAAGTTTTTTCCATTCGTCCACAATCCCCTTGGCTTTAGTGTTCGTCAGTCGAATACCTAGTTATAAATGGTGACGTAATATGAAATGGTATCAGGCTGTCCAAAATTGCGGTAACCAAAGCTGGGTTACTGCCACGTTACCGCAAACTTTGTTTTGCGGTAACCTAATTTGGTTTCCCTGAAGTAATGTAAGTCCGTAATCTCTTAATTCTATAATTAGTAACTGTGTTAACAGTTAATATTTAAATTTCGTTACGCGTTCTGTGCATGATATAATTGGGTTACTTTACAATTCATTTGGACATATGAAATAATAAATTCTAAGTTCTTCTGACAAGTTTTTGTTTTGGTAAAACCCAGGTTACCGCAAAGGTGATTTTGCGATAACCCAATTTGGTTTCTGCCGCAAGTAATTTTGGACAGCGTGGATATAAATCACAAAAGGTCTTTACTAACATTGTGTGATTTGTGTATATTGAATGATGTTATTACGTATTAAAATAATATAAATTTTTGTGTTGCAATTCTTTTAGCAGATTTGTGGTCTAGTTAAAATGCTGATGCGTGCTAGTTTCTGAGCACGTTTAACTGATAAAATATGAACAATACCGTGCATTCTTCTTAAGACGTATGTCAAGCCATCTTTAGAATTGACACATTTATAGCAACTCGTTATGCACCCAAATGTTCGACGGGACTAAAAAAGTAAGAATATTATTTTTAAGTGGACGTCACGAGGCATGGAAGTGAATAGGCGTGGACGAGAGTAGGCCTTGTCTTAATAACTCTTGTTTCGCATATTATTGTAAAATCATCCATGATTTCTCTCTTTTTCATCTTTTTGCCACACGACTAAGATGTAAGAACTTGATGCTTGAGAATTGATGATATCAATTGGTCGCAATCAGTTTTCACAGCTTTTCCTAATAAAGAGCCAAACATTCACTGAATCATTTGCATGCTACCAACCTGTTGATTTGCGATTGAGTCGATTGGCTCTAACGGAACTAATGCGTGATAACTGTCAACTTCGTGTGGAATACCTGAAGAAGATATACTTTATATTAGCTTGGATATCGATGGATCTCCTGGAAACAGTGGAAAGAGATAAAAATAACATTCAGAATTCCCCAGAGTTTTTTAGTTTTAGGCCGTTTGCTGCCTCCCGATATCGTTCACTTTCATTTTCCATGTCCTGGAACTGAAATATTTTACGGGGAACTAACACTTTCGAACACGCTGAGTTCAAATCCAAAAAGTTCCCGCTCTGTAGACCTGGGGCCGGTTGTTCAAAGCTGGGTTAGCTTAACCCTAGGTTAACCTGAAATTCAAAGCAAACTTCCTGACAGCTTGGTTATAAATTTGGAAATATTTCTTCAGAGATCTTGTCTGGATCGATAGGAGTTTACTTCTCTGAAATTTTGAAATAAACAGACGTGCAGAAATACACAAACTAAAACAGCAGGTTAAATTTTAAACCAGGGTTAGCGCTAAATTGCCGCTAATCCACCTTTGAACACCGGCCCCTGCAGTTTTCTCACAAACTGCAATTTTATCTCCACTAATTTTAAGACAACATTTTTCATTGTTCAACGACACGGATCGACTCAAAAGTGCGAAATATTGTCGCCGATTGGTTGCTCGTAGAAGTCTTACGACAGGATCACTCTTAAATAATCACAAACTAGAAGAATAAATGTTCACATCAAAGACAAATATCAGTGCCAATGTATAAAATCTGCTCCGTAAACGTACGAGGAAGTGGAGAAATATGTGCATGAGCTGTTTAATATTTGGTGATTTCAACGTATATGAAAGCCCTCTTTCTAATAATACTCGCTAATCGCACAGAATAACACCAACTGATATAATAGTTCAAATGCAGTGATAAGTTACCTCTTGAATTACGTCTCAAAAACTGTGTTGGAAATTTAAATGCTGACCCATTACATAACATTACCGTTTTACACCGTTGTATAAAACATTTTGACCGCACGTACTGTAAGGAATTATTTCTCAGCCCAGAGACATAGCCAAAAGACTTAGCATTAACATCCTTGTAATTTCATAGAGGTACTGTAGAGCCAGAACGGAGGATTTTAGAAAGCTTTATCTGTACCTTCCCAAAGTTGTAGACAAGATATGTTGTTTGCGTCCAACACGCATAATATAACATAACTCAAAATGATTCAAGCAAAACCGGACTTTTGTTAAAAGGAAGACTGGTTAACAGAAATTGGTCCATTTGAGTGACATAATCGTTTGTTGTCATCGATCCGTGTCGTTGAACATGAAAAAGGTTGTCGTGAAATTAGTGAAGATAAAATTGCAGTTTGTGAGAAAACTGCAGGTCTATAGAGTGGGAACTTTTCGGATTTGAACTCAGCGTGTTCGAAAGTGTTAGTTCCCGTAAAAATATTTCAGTTCCAAGACAGGTGAAATGAAAATCGTTTTCTAGGCACTTTTCGAGGTCACAGCAAACGGCCTATTTAAAATTAACTATATAAATCTACTGTACAATTTCCTTATGCTATACCAGCCTTGTTTAATGGTACTATAACGGAATGTCTTTATATAGAGATCATCTATAATTATCAACCTATCATCATTCCCGAGGTTCTGGGGGGGGGGGGGTACTATACGCAAAAAGTACTATACTTTCTGTTTGTTCACGAACATGTTAGTAATTCTGGACCCTTAATACTTTTCTTATCTATTTTAAAGGAAAATTAGCTATTGTAGTTCTGTTAGCAACACCTTTATTCAGAACAAGACGCCCGCTCGGCGTTAACCTCGGGTCGGTGGATAGGGCATCGTCTGGTAAATATGTAAAAATCGTGTAAATCACGATAGTTTAATAGTTCACTAGTATAAATGGTGAATCAGTGAATCAAAGCTCCGTTTTAACATTTTATTGATAATAGTTAAATACAGGAACAATTTAGAGAATTTAATTATTTAACTGTATTTATTCATTATTTGGGATATTTTGTGGACGAGTGAATGATATACATAGCTACTTCACTATTTCATCTTGTATTTAGTAACACTAACAGACAAAATTATCAGTCTATTTGTTGATTGCACATAGCAGAACGACAGTCACTTCAGATATTTTTAAAATATATCAAAGTACTGAAAATATAATTAGGTGCATATAACTGATCCATCATTAGTAATAGTTGTACCACAGTCGAAGAATGTAACGAGTGGACAGTTGGCAAAATTGTTGTCTATACCAGTTACAGTAAGAACCATCCATAAAATGCTTAGCAGTATCAAACAAGTGAAAGTTGGCCGCGGTATTCCCATGCTATGCATACGAAGTATTGTACATTATATCAGCATATACTCGAGAATAGTTATCCAGCTAAACATGTATGTCAAAATTATCACATCTTCTGGTTTTAAATCAACAATTTTGACGGATTTTGTGCAAGTACAGCTTCGGGTTTCGCTTTGGCCGATGCTTGAAATTTCCCGGAAGTACACTTATTTACCGGAAGTTGTCGTCTCCTCCGCAGGCTCTTCGACTACGCGCGCGGCTCGACACAAAATGGAGAAAAAAAATAGGAGCCGAATTTATGACCTCGGTGTCGTACCAACCCGAGGTAATAAATACTCTTAAAGGAGTTAATATATAATATAACTCCAGGGCTCTTTAATAAACCAATATATTTTACAGTTGATTCAACAAGAGAAATAATATAGCAAAACCTAATGCATGAACAACTGTTACGTAAATTTAAGAATAAATATTCTTACTCGTATCCTCCGGATTTAACTGTGCCAATGTAGCGGAATGCTGATTAAGTATGTCCTAAAACATAAAATGTTAACGTCATGATCTAACATGAAAATAAGTTAAATCTGGTAGCTGGCATTTTTATGAAAACTTTTCGTATATACAGTACTGTATAGGACTATATAGGTATAATAGGATCATTTCGAGTGCAATTTGGATAAAATATAAACGAGTGGGATTTTCAGTGTTCACGAACATAGCACGAAAATAAGCACGTCGTGTGGAGATTGAGGTCTTTGAAAAACTTACAAGTGCTTGCTTCATCCAAAGTGCACGAGAAACCATGCTACTGCTTACGCAAATGTTGAAGACAACTGTACATGATTTGGCTAACCGTCCGCTGTAGTCTTTGCTGTATGCTATCCTTTTAATAATATAATAGCACCTGAGGTAATGATTTGTAAAGTTTTATACAGCCCTGTAAATTCCACAACGTTTTTAAAGACAGAATCGTCTCAGGCGTAAATTTTCGTCCAGATTTAAACTTTGGTTGGCAATGTTTTCTTCGTTTTGGAACAATCTGCGGCATTTTCTCCGTATAGAAAACTGCTTTGAGTTTCTTCTTCTTTTACCTAGCACTAGTTCTAGTCGGATCTTTGTTCCCCACTCTTTTCTAGCCCTATCAACCTTCAGATCCATAATATTTAGACAGTCCGTCCTTTCCTTATTCAGTCCCCACCTTTTATCTTCCGCACTAACAACGGCTTTCTTTCACCTCTTCTTATTTTGTATCCATAACTTTTCTGCGTTTCTTCTCTCACCATCTCTACAACTGGTGTCAATTCCATCTTCATCCTTTTCATTTCCAATCTCGCCCTCCAACGAACCTCATCATTCACATCTTCCTCAGATCCGCATTACGATTAGCCATTTCTATAGCGCAAATTTCCATGCGGATATAATCAGATGCGCTTTACATCAAATATTATACGCTTACCTAATTACATACTTAGCCTACACGCGCTCAGGTTGATGCAATACTGATGAAAACAGGATTGAACAATGTTTTGCTGCCCACATTGTTCGCTCAGGTTGATGCAATACTGATGAAAACAGGATTGAACAATGTTTTGCTGCCCACATTGTTCATAGCTGTCAACAATATTGAACAATATTGTTACACCCGATTCAGGCTCAACAACATTGTTCAATATTGTTGACAAGTGTAAACAACGTGGGCAGCAAAACATTGTTCAGTCCTGTTGGGCAACGGGCTCGGCGTTTTTTTGCCGTGTAGATTATTTTATCTTTACAACAATTGTGATATTACTTTCTTAACTGTGGTTATCCTAACCCGAGCACCCTGAGAAATCCACAACTTTCGGCAGAGGTTGACTGACTCTTTTCGCATGAGTCCGTAGCGAGAAACGAAACCACGAACTCAGAGATGAAAGGCACTTGCTCTGACGACTGCGCATTGTCCCTCATTCACATTTTACATTGGCTTTTCTCCCATCTTTGTCCTTCATCGTTCATTCTTTGTTTACCCGCTTTCCATGAGCACCATCCGAGCATTGTCCCTCATTCACATTTTACATTGGCTTTTCTCCCATCTTTGTCCTTCGTCGTTCATTCTTTGTTTACCCGCTTTCCATGAGCACCATCCGAGACATTTTCAAATGCTACTGTACTAATGCTAACTCACTCCCATTAATATTGCCAT
>CACRXK020000918.1:0-64300 GCA_902702795.2 Paramuricea clavata
TGGCAGTCTGTCTGACTGTCATGTTATTGTAGCAAAGTTAATTAAGTTAATATTGCTGCAAAGAAATTAGAATATGCAAGTACTGCAAGCAAACAAGAACTTAGCTACGAAGTGAAACAGTGGCTCAAAGTCTGGTATAAAGGGATTTTTATACAGGAGGAAAACCCTTGCTTGTCGATATTTGGTACCACAATTTTTTCTACTATACAAACGGAATACTGTGATCATAAAGTTTACTATTCCGTCAGGCATTTTACTATATTCAGAATAGCGGGAATTTCGACCCCTGTATGAACAAGCATGATGTCATGCTTGAATTAAACTATGGCCCTCCGGCACCAGCTTGAAAACAGGACAAGCATTCCTCATACCTTTTTTTCCAACACTTTTTGGCGAACCTCTTGCCAGTCTTGGGGTCAAAATCATTCCATCATAATAGCACCTATATGATAAAAACAGAACCAACAAACCATGCTGAATGATACTGATTTAATGAATTATTAATATTTGTGATATCAACATAAGTCAGTTCCAAAAGTATAATACTGTGATTTTGACAAAATGGGAAACTACAGTTTTATACAGTTTTAAAAATTGCTAATATATGATATTAGAATTCATAGAAACCTTTTAAATATTTACTTTTTTTGTTTTCCTTTGTAGCTTATAGTTTTGCCAAATAGTTTGGACACCTCTATAAGAAGTTCCCTGGTGCCAATCCCTTTCAGAGAGCCATATGTATACAGGCGCTGTAACAACAGGTCAACACTTAGCAAATGACCTTCCTTTTTAACGATGTTAGCATGCAATATGTCTTTGAGAGTTCCTTGAAAATGAATGCGTGAAGGTCGAACTACAGAGAAATATATATATTTTTATAAGACAACGGCCAATGCAACTGTGCAAGCAAAACAAATATTTTAAAATATTTTCTACTGCTAATAATAAAACCTATTACTACTCGCCTTTTCGTTTAGTCCCTTTTGGTGTTGTGATCGTAGTTCTCAAGTCACTTTTCCCACTATAAACTGGGCGTTCAGCATGAAGAGATGATTCAAACCGATCAAACGTTGAAGTTGAGGCCTTTCTTGTCTCCGTAGCTTTCAGCGCATCCAAATCCTTCTTCAAACTCCGACACCTGTGCCTGCTCTTTTTCAATCAGTTCCTTCTGCAATCTCACATGCCTTAAAACGCTTCTATAATTTTTACTCAAAACAGGAATCTTCGAATTCAACGGCTTGTATCGTTTATCCGCCATCTTGCCGTGACAAATTGCCTATCGCCACCCTACTAAGGACATCTATTTCTGCGCGAGAAGAGATGCGCAGACCGAAAAATATTCGTTCAGATATGGCAGGCAACTCCCCCTCTTTATCCCTCAGAGAGTTGCCTGCGGAGGAGGCTAAAATGAAGATAAAAATTCAACATCTGAATTCAAATATAGTATCAAATATTTTACTTAATTTGCTTTTTATCTAGATTAAGTTTGCTAGTGTTTTGCAATTTACTGCACGTGAAAGGAAATCAAGATATTTCGGAAGTTAGTGGATATAGATTTAAATGTCTTGTGTTACTAAGTCGATAAACAGTTCATATTGTGCAAAATGTTGTCCCGAACTCTTCAAAGCTATATGTTCCCCCCAAGTATGTTGAATTTTGTGAAAAGTCGTGTTGCTAAGATGCATAGTATTGTGGAAAAGGTAATAAATAAAAATATTTGTAACTTTTGTTGAATGTTAATATGTTTGCTTTTAATATCTGGTCATGGTGTCAATGGTTAAGCCGGGTGCACACGAGGAGATTTTAATCGGTCGATTTTTTGTCGAATGACTTAAGCGTTAAGATATGTTTACACGTTACGATTTATCGGCTACGATTCATATTTTGTCGCATAAAAATTAGTGCTCACCCCACAGATTATCTTCAAACTGTTTATGGCAAAATATGAATTACAATCAATTGTGCATGTGCTTTCTCAATTGGCCTACACGCACCAACAATGCGAATCGTGCCCGAAAAATTGTAGTGTTTATGTGTGTGGCATAACAAACCTTTATGTGTGTGGCATAAAGTTTAAGCGATTTTAGTCTGCCAATTGAAATTGGGCAATATCAAACTGTTTCGATATTACATCGGCATGTAAACCGATTAAAATCAGCCGACAAAAATCGTGTGGTATGTGCCGAGATTAAAACACCTTAGGCAGTGTTAAGTGTGCTCATGGCCTATAGAAAGGGAGATGGCTGTGAAACTCATGCATTAGAATAACAATATTTAACAATTAGACAACGAAGCCGAGTTGTCTATGAGCGAATAGTCAACGAGGCGCAGCCGAGTTGACTATCCGTTCAGAGACAACAAGGCTGAGTTGTCTAATTGTTTTAGTATAAACCACATGAACAAAACGAAATTTCTCACTTGATTTTTATGTAAAATAATGTTTTAACGAAATGTGCGTTCAAATGGCTTCCTGTGGCGACATTTGACATTTCGCATCGGCTTTGTTACTACAAAACTACTCAGTGTTGCGAACTCCCAAGAATGACTTGAAAAATACAACTTGTGAGTTTTAAAAAAGTTAAAAAACATGTCGTAAAACAGTACAGGGTGTATAAAAAAAATCTGAACCCTTTCATATTAGCTATAACGTATTGTAGTAATTTGACAGCTCTAATTGCTTTGAATTAATGGTTGGGTGAGAACACAAGGCCTTGTACTCATGGGACAAAACTCCTAAAAACTTTTAAATTTTCTAATTTTTATTTCTTTGAGTTTTGTCCCATGAGTACAAAGACCTTGTGTTCTTACCCAATATTAATTCAAAGCAATTAGAGCTGTCAAATTGCTACAATACGTTATAGCTAATTTGAATTTGAAAGGGTTCACTTTTTTCTATAAACACTGTATTATTAATAGTAAGAGACTGTTAAAGAGGCAAAGTTTGGTTAATCAAAACTTATTAAAAAGAAGGTAACAAGGCTTAAAATTTCGAACACAAAAATGCTTCCCGAATTGTTACTAAATTAGTAAATAAAGTTTACTTTAAAAACCGGAATAAAAATGCACACATGCATGCACATGCAAAAGAATCCGATTATCCGAATGTCGTTGACATCTTTAAAATATCTGGAGCATAAAGAGGCAAACCATTTCCATAATCTAGTATACATACACAATAGTTTAGATTAAAATTTAATCGAAAAACTCGACTTAAAAAGACGCTCGAAAAGGCGAAAAAAACCTTTTTAAAGTGACAGCTAAACACATGAACTCGTACTTAATAACACATGAACTCGTACTTAAAACAGGCACACACTAAAGAGGTTGAGGAAATAGGAGTAAATAGCCACAAAGTATTGTTGAATTTCAACAATTCTGCTTGGAATATCATAGGTCTCCCGAAAAGGTCTTTTATTTAAAAAAAGTCCATGCAATTTACTTTAAAATGCAATGCATGCTTTGACATGCAGTGCTTCAATGTACAGTAAAACCTCTATAATTCGTATGACATGGAGTACGTGTAACATCACAATAGCGTTGCGTTATTATGTAATATACACGCTTAAAAATTGAGAAAATCATTATGTTGACAATATTGTTCATAGTGATTAGTGGGCCACACAACCTTGTTCACGCCTGTCGATATAATCAACTTGGAACAAGGTTGTGTGGCCCACTAATCACTATGAACAATATTGTCAACATTTTGTTACAGCAGGCCCGTAGCTGAGGGGGGGCCTGGGGGGCATTGCCCCCCCACTCGGTGGGGCAGTGCCCCCCAGTGCCCCCCCCCACTCGGAAATAAAATCGAAATTATGCCCCCCCCCTTTACGTTTTGCAGAACTAATAGCTGTTAGTGTAATTTTTTTGGGCTAAGTACCGAAATTCGGTATGAAAAATTGAAATAAAGGACCTGGAAACCAATTGCAATCATGGGACAAATTCTGTAAATTTTGTGGTTAAGTGATGTTTCGAAAATTTTTGTTAGGTTTCGGGCTTGTGTTACAGCATTGTTCAACTGTAACAACTTGGAACAACATGGTTGACAACTTGTTCATAGTTGGCCGCACAACATTGTTCATGCCTGTCGATATCAACTTGCAACAACCTGTGCGTTTTTAGCCGTATATATCCCCAAGGTTGGCAAGAAAATACAAATTTAAAACTATATACAAAAACTTAATGACGAAAAAACTTGTACATAAACATCGAAATTCATTAAAAAAACTAACTCACTATGTTAAGAAATAACTTTAATACTTCTACATTTTTTTGTTCTCTCATCACTTTAAAACGAGTTTATTTTGCGAAAATTCATCAATTTCACGACTATGCGGGATGATGGCTCCCAGCATTATGTCATAAAATAAAGCTCTCCGATTTGCTAAAAAATTTTAAAATTTAAAAAAAACTCTGATTGGCTGGCTAAAATTTCCCAGCGAATCACGGAGCTTTATTTTGTGATGTAACGCTGGAAGCCATCATCCCGCATAGTTTTGATGAATTTTCCTTGGAATTTTCACTATCGCTAATAGCCTACTAGTAGCGTAGCCAATCAGAACGCACGATACGTGATAGCCTACTAGTAGGTTTATACTAAAACTTGTAGTCTGTGTTAGTCAACTTTTATTCATAAATATGGTCTTTCACCGTCACATGTGTATTGTATTTTTGCCAAATCCACCAGTAGCAATTTCCAATTCAGGCTCTATATTGTTCGAGTCACAGATACTAGGTAACTTTCCTAGTAAAACATTGCTGTTGGTTAGTTGGGCAAAAACACAATACACACGTGACGGTGAGGGACCATATTTATGAATAAACGTTGACCAACATAGATAATGATTACGGGAACCACTCAGTATTTAAAAAAAATACAACTAAATAACAGTAACTCCGAATAACATTTTGATTTTTAATCAACGTTTCGACTAGTTTGTTGTCATACAAACTAGTCGAAACGTCGATTAAAAATCAAAATGTTATTCGGACTTACTGTTATTTTGTATAAATAATGAGTTACATTGTTATTCAAATGAGTTTCACAGCTATCTCCCCTTCGATGGCCTAGAACTAGCTATGGCGTACTGGAGGCATACAATTTTAATTTATTAATATTATAATTATAACAGTCATTGTATCACCAATATTGCTTGACAATAGTGTATGGTGCAAGAGGTTTTAGAGAATATACTATAACTTAACACTGCATGTGAAGTAAAAAGTAAAAATATTAATATTTTAGGTAATGGTACCTCCACATCCGAGAGTTGCGCCTACATACAAGCAAGTGAATGACTCTGAAATGATAAAGTTAGATTTACTCCTGTTTCTTCCTTTGGAAAGATCGGTAAGATATTTACTAAGCAAAGATAAAACCAACCCAAGCTTTGTTTGCAAACTACTTTTCACTGCATTGCATTTTTTAAGGATTCTTCAGTGGTGGGGAAAAACTGCCAAAGGGCCCATTTTCCTTGCCATCACCACAGAATAGTATGCGAGCACCCAAGTTGTGAGCTGAGTGCCACAAGCAAGAGTAAGTTAGGGGAGTCTAGGGGCATGCCCCCAGGTATGCTTTCCTGTGACACCGGTCAGAAACAAAATAATTTTTCTATTTGATTTCATGATTTTAGTAACAACTCACACTATGAGCATAAAACGATAAATTTCAATGGTACTATTTAAAACATGAGCAGCAGTGTTTTATCAGATATGAAGATACGAGGCGAAGCCGAGTAAAACACACACTGCAAATGTTTTAAATTGCTTCAAAAACGATCGATCTAGTACGTTCATTGGCGAAGTAATTTTCAACAAGTACGTTGTATAAGTTGAGAAAATCAAAGTTAAAGTTTATGTAAATCAAGGGAAATTTCTATCACATATAAAGATATGACATGCTTTATATGATTTTTCTTTGTGTTTTCGTTATCAATTATTAATGAGTTTTTGAAACTTATTTACTGGATCAATACAGGTCCTAGGGCCCTGGGTTTGGGGCAATAGGCCATTTTTTTGCATTCACTTGTGAGGCACTAGGAAGGGCCCAGTGGTGGCAAATGCCTGACCAGTCCATGGTATTAAAAAATGCCTTGTACTCTTGTGCAAAACTATTCTTCATGTATAGACTTCCAATCACTATTGCAACATTTATAGTCATTGTTAATTGTTGCAACATTTTTACTAATTGCTAATTGGTAAAGATGTCAGTAAAAATATAATAGCATAAATTTTATACGATCTGTCTTTTTAGGTTAAACTCCAATGGATTATTGAACAGCTAGAGATGGCTGTTGAAGAATTGGATGCTCCTGATGTCAATTTACTTGAACAAAAGAGGAAGGTAGATGATGCTGAATGCCCAGAACTTGTGGTAGAAGAAGATGCTAACGATTCAAATACAGAAAATGATGCAGAAGTTGATGATAACGATGATTATGATTATGATGATGAAGAGGATGACAATGAAAAAAAGGAAGATGATGATGATGCTGATTATGACGATGATTCTAATGCTAATAAAGATAGTGATGGTGATGATAATGAAGAAAGGCAAACTAATGGGAAATGGGTATGTAGACAAGAAAATCCAGATGAAAACCTATTATTTTACATTTTATGTACTTTTTTGCACGGCCAAAAATCTTTTCAATCTATGTACATGCATTAGTAGTCATAACGACATGATTTGAAAATTTGCTCAAAAGACAGTGACTGAAGTTGTGTATCACTATCAATCTTTTTAGGCAAAATCAAAACGGAACTGTCCTCTGTGTGGGCAAGCGAAATCGAACATGATGAGCCATCTACAAAGGGTACACAAACAGAACCACACGGATGCCCTTAATTTGTCGCAGAGTATCCGAAGGACTAAGCAAAATAGTAAAACAGTTTTGGATCAAGTTCCATGTCCGATCGAATCTTGCCAAAAACCAGTGAAACGACTTGACAAGCATCTTAAAATGGTGCATAAACTTAAACCTGGATCACCAAGTTTTATTCGGTAAGTTTGAACATATTTCGTTACAGAATACTGTAATCTTGTGCAAATTAATTTGGTTGAGGGCAGACCGGCAGAATATATACTGCTTATTATATATAGTGTGGTTTCAAAATTTCAAGTATTTTTATTACTGATGTTCAAAATGAAGTCTTCCAACAATATTGCTACAATACATTTCTTGAAGTTAGTCAATTAATTTGTGCATGATCTTTGAATAATGTGTTTCCTTATATACTGATCCGTCGTTTCTTGAGATGATAAATTAGCTCATTTTCATTGAACAGAAAATCTATTAATTTTTTAAATACATTAATTAATAATCTTGACAAAATAGATTTTAGCGATATTTTGGGAACACTTCAACAGGAATTACGGAATTACCTGTATTAACGTGATGACTATATGATGATTGAAGTTTAGTATTGAAAACTCTTGTGCTCAGTTGCAATTTTGTTTGTACGCAAGTTCAAGTTTTTCATTTCAGTTGGTTCTATAAGTTCAGAACTATAGATTCTTATTGTATATGGCTATGTTTAATAAGTAAATTAAGGCTATATACGGTCATTGTCAAACGTCAATTTGTGGCTTACAACTTCAGATAAACAGCAGTGGGCCTACATTACCTTCTTTCCTAAATATTTTCATATAAGCATAATTGGTACTTATTTAAGTATACTATCACAGTTTTTGTGTAAAATAGTTAATATTTTGTGACCGAAATAGTAATTTGGAATGTACTGTACCTATGTCCTGGAAATGGATGTATTTGACCAATTTTGCCACTCTAATCACAGGTGGCCCAGGCTCTGTGTGGGTATTTATTTATTTTTTAACTTTTTTATATTTTCATGACTTACTCTGTTTACTGTGTCATTTACTTCACTTTCGTCGATTTTTAGGCAATTTCGTTAAACCCAGCCTATGTTGTATGTCATCTAATATTAACCACTATCAATAACGCAAAGGCAGGTAGCTGTGACCCCGGGCGGAATTGGACCTAAATTTCAACAAAACCGGCCGCCGATAAAATATTGCCAAACGCTTCTAAAGCCGCGGCTATACATATTTATGTTTATTCAATCTTTCCAACTTGTAAAATCCTTTCCCTGGCTTTTCCTTGAAGAATTAAAACAACTTAATGTAAACTAGGGTACTTTCTCCGAACTCGCGAGTCCATCTGCTCTGGAACCAAACCGTTAAGTTAAAATTTGAATTATAACAGGAGGTTTGAGGAGAAATATTTTAACAACAGGTGCTGTTACAAAATTCGAAAAATTCAAATTTTAATGGTTTGGTTCCAGAGCTAGAAGATCTACTCCTGAGTTCGAAGAAAGTACTTTAGTTTACATTAAGTGTTTTTTAATTCTTCAAGGAAAAGCGAGGGAAAGAATTTTATAAGTTGCAAAGATTGAATAAACATAGCATGTATAGCCGCGACATCAGAAACATTTGGCAATATTTTATCGGCGAGTTTTGTTGAAATTTAGGTCTTGCCCAATTTCGCCCGGTGTCAGAGCTTCCTACCTTGCGTTATTGATAGTGGTTAATATTAGATGACATACAATACAGGACGGGTTCAACGAAATGGCCTGACAATCGTTGAAAGTGAAGTAAATGACGGAGTGATAATATACTTAATACAAAACAGTGATAATATACTTAAATAAGTACCAATTATGTTCCTATAAAAATATTTAGGAAAAACCGTAATGTACAATAGATCCACTGCTGTTTATCTGAAGTTGTAAACCACAAATTGACATTTGAACACGAGTATTGCATGGTCATTTTCTTGTGAAATATCAGTGCTATAGGCATTTTACACTTACAAATGCTGACCCCTAAAAACACCATCTCTGAACCATATAAACACCTCAGAATAGCCAAAGCTTTTATGGTTTGGTAGATAGTACTATGGCGAAAGCATCGGTCAGTTTAGGATGTTTCGCCCCTGATTGGGGTTCGGGCGGCGTTACCATGTTGAGTGTCATGGACAACTTACCCTAAAATAGTGGAGATTATCTGTGCTAAATGAAATGCACACAAACTCATATGCAGGTCCTATACTAATTGGTATAGCGAAAGCATCAGTTTTGGGCGTGGTCAGTTTAGGACGTTTCGCCCCTGATTGGGGTTCGGGCGGCGTTACCATGTTGACTGTCATGGACAACTTACCCTAAAATAGTTGAGATTATCTGTGCTAAATAAAATGCACACAAACTCATATGCAGGTCCTATACTAATAGGTAAGGTTAATTTGGTAACCGATTGATTGGCAGTACCCTACCACTGACGAGTAAAATGTCTGGTTATATTGGTTTAAAATGGCTTAAAATGAAAACGTATTATGAAATCCACGGTACTTCGGGGAATTTAAAAAAATTCCTTTATTTGAAAAGTTCTGAATCTTTTGATATATTTTAATTTAGTTATAAGAAAGAATGTTCGAAATTGAGAAAGAATATCCAGGAAGGATGCAATGAGGAAAAGAAGAAAGAAAACCTGCCAAAAACACAAAAATCAAAACGGAAGTTAATACTGGACGATGTACCTTTGAATGTTCCCTCGACCAGTCAACATCCATCCAAAAGTACTTCCAGTGATCATCCCCCAATGCACTGCTCGTCTGAAGATTCGTCACAGTCTGATGAGGTCCCAAGACTTGAGATCTTAGCGGAAACAGGGCCTTTGGAAGAGCCAGCTATGCCAAAAGAAATCGAGAGGAGCGCCATTGCAGACGTCATTGAAACCCAGCCACTACTTGCTCGATTTTTGGATCATCTTTTGTCGGTCGAAGGAGGACGACGCGGGTCAAAACCATCAAAAGAGATGAAGTGGCGAGTAGGTCGACTTTTGTACGAGGTTGATGAAACAGTAACCAACACTACACTATTGTGGAACGACAACGCGATGGTACACCTACGCCGTACCTTTATTGAAGGCAATCACCTATTAGCAAAGCCAAAGAGAGTGGGTACCATAAGAGCGTATCTTACTTCTTTGCTAATGTTTTATAACTTCTTGTTAACAAGAGCGACAAGTTTGGCAAACGAGTTCGGTCTGCAGGAAAATGATTTTAATCTAGTAAAAGAATTTCGAGGAAGAGTTTCAAATTGGATGAAGTCGTTTACTGAAGAGTCAGCTACCAGGAAAACAGAAGTTCATAGTCAAGATTTCCAATCCCTTTTGACAAGCACCCAAATTTGGAACTTGTTGAATTCGTCTATTCACGAAGAGTTTGAGGAACGATTTAAAAATCTGGATGATGATCCTGGGAAAGATTTTGTTGATCTTCGCGATTACCTGGTTACAATGGTCCTTTTACAAAGCGCACAGCGTCCTGGGGCTATTTCCAATTTCACTGTGAATGAATTCCAAGCTGGGGAGTGGGATGAGAGCACAGAAGTAAAACAGTATATCACATTAACTAAACGTCATAAAACGGCAGGTACATTTTGCAATAGTAAATTTGTTTGCATTTTTGCATCCGCGTTTGAAAATTAACGGCTGCGAAGGACAAGCATTGTTTGACATCACGCTTTAAAACAGAAATATTAAAAAAAATTATATACAGATACAATAAGAAATTTATTGTCTCAACCTATGGCTATTTTAGCTTAAATAATGAATCCAATCACCGCACCAAGATACGTTTACGACAGTAAAGCCAGAGTTGCAGTAAGTTGCAATAGATACACATTTCTGCTATTTACTTATAAACCTCAATTCATATATAAGTAAATAATCGTTCTGTAAAGCCTTTTCAAGAGTATTTTCTTTGTGTTATATTATAAAAATCGCTGCTTGAAAATGCACATGAAGTTTACTTTGGTTGTAAGGTTTTATTACAGTAATCAGTCAAATATTTGGTACAAAATGTTTTAAGGTTACAGACGTAAAGTAAAATGTTACTGATTTTATATTACAATAGAATTTTATCACAATATTTTTCAGGTTCTGGACCAGCAAGCCTGTCCTGGGATGCTTGCACGTACAAATGTGCCCAGATTTACCTGCAAAAACTAAGACCAACTGTGGCAAATGAACATTCGATTCTGCAGCGACATGAACAGCACGAAAAAGAACCACTTTTCTTTTTAACAACAAGAGGAAATCCTCTTCCGTCTTCGCAGATTTGTGGTAGAATGACGAAAATAACCAAAATGCTGGACCCATCGATTACTGGTAGTGTGACTGGAAAGCGCATTCGTAAGTCAGCAGTGTCCCGCCATCGACAGCTTGTGGACTCTGGTGAATCAAGCGGCCTTTCAAAAGATGAACTTGCACGCATGTCGCATTCCATATCAACAGCAGAAGGACACTACGCCATGAGGGATACAATTAAAGGTACAATATTTACACCTAAAACTAAGATTTGTTTCAGAATTTCCATATATAGCTACAGTACTTACACTTTTTCATCCATATGTAGTCAAGCATTTTCACAGAAGCGGATGGTAAAATGTTGAAAAATTACACAAATTTAAATGCTGTTGTTACGAGAAGCTGTTGGTAATTGTATAGATAATATGATGGTTTCGAGTGCAATTTGAATAAAACATGCACGTTAACATTTTATCAAAGTTTCTCAAAGAACGAGTGCTATTTGAGCTCTTTCAAAAACTCACGATTGCATGTTTTATCCAAATTTCACGGAAACCATCCTATTATGGAATAATAATATACATCAGACAATTGTAGTTTTAACTGCTTATGCTTATAGCGAACTGTCCACTGACAAAGTTTTCCTGATTTGTTTAATCATATTATACGCAACGCTAACAGCTTGAAAATTTCACTCAAATGAGTAAATTTTGCTAGTCTTGTTTAATTATTAAGATAAAGTCTTTGCCATTAGATGAATAAGTTCCATATTTTCAACGCAAACTCCACTCCTACTTATTTGACATGGCGACTGCTTTAATCTGATTGGTTGATTTAAAATCCCATTGGGTCATTCCAGAAAACATCCATACCACCCCCACGGAGGAAATAGGAAGTTAACCCCCCTATCCCCTTCGGATGTCCTAACACATTTACTATTATCCGAAACAATTTTTTCTCCCCTCCCTCCGGAAGGCAGAAATTTCCTCTGTTAGGGGAGTATAGATCTTTTCTGGAACGACCCATTGTTTTTTCCACCAATCAGATTAGTTTGTTATAGATTTTTCCACTGTCGTTATAGAAGTTTTTCACTGTTGCAATTACAGAATTTTGCACTGCTGTTTAAAGGGGAAGTCAAGTCCGTAATGTAAACAAATGGTTTGTTTACATTTTGAATTGCTGTATTTTTTAAAATATGATGTACTGTCTGAATATCTAACACCATTTTGGTTCGTTATGCTTCTACATGGATATGAAATAAAGTTTATGTTCAGAAAAATTCGAAACATTCAAAATTTGGGCAATGTTTACCTCGGAGGGCCCTCACATTGTTATGCGCAGAACCGATGCGCAGAACGGACTTGACTTCCTCTTTAAGATTAATTGCACTGAAATCAACCAATCACAGTCGCGTAATATTTTGATGTATATTATTAGCATTGTATGTAGTGTCTTTTTTATTTAGGTTGTGCAAAAGCATCGAATTTTATTCGACATGTCGCTGCAAAAACTCCTGAAAAAGGTATAATATAGCCCGCCTGAATAGTTCTGAAAACACTCAAGTAAAACCATAGCCTGCATGGCAGGCGGCCCACATCGGGAAAGCCTGGGAAAGACAGCCTGCTGGGTTTGGCAGTGTAATCCAATTGATGATTGGTTGCGAGTCTGAGCCGCTGTCACTCAAAAGTGAATATGCTTTTAAGAGTCTATTGCAACAGGTTTAACAGGACTACTATATGCCTTGGCCTGTTAGCCGCTTCACGTTCTGAACAAAAAAGTGGGCGGTTATCAAATTACACTGCCAAACCCAGCAGGGCAGTATTTTACATCACCTGCCATGCAGGCTAGTAAAACCAGTGTGCTTCATACCTTACAAATTTTAAGAATAATAATTGTTAGAACTCCGTACCCAAAATTACAATCAAAAACAGCCTATGTCACCACCATTTAATGATGTTTTATTTGAATAGAAAAATCTTCAAGGAAAAGGAAGCTAGAGGGGTCATGGAAAGCTGTTCTGCGCACAAGAGTATCGCCAGAAAACTCTATACGAAGTATACAAAGTCGAAATCCTAGTAAGTAGGCTATAATGTCACTGAAGCGTAGTTATTTTAAAGAAATCTCTTTTTTTTAGTCCTTTCATGCGGCCGATTTCTTTAACTTTACCATATATAATTTGGTGTGATAAAAATGCCCTTTTGACGTATCTTTTTTTTGTACTTATAACTTATTCGATTATTGGTTCATATAGAAACTGTAACAAACCCACGCATAAGTCCGAAGAAGAAAAAGATATGGTTTCGCCCGAATGAAATCCAAGCGCTCCTTAAGGCTATGGAAGCACATCAAAATGCAGGCAACGTTGAACCTGATGGTCTTTGGCAAACCATTGAAAGTAATGAAGCTTGTCAAAAGTTAAAATTAACCAAAAAATACACCAAAATTCAACTATGCAATAAAGTAAAAAAAATGGCTAAGGGAAAGAAATAGTTGCAAATACTGGAATTGTTTATAATATAAACGTGCAGCCCCGTTATTGGCACATTAACCATAAGATCTTACTCACAATGAAATTTCACAGCATTATTTACCAACTAAGACCAGACATGATACTCTGCAAGAATTTCCTTACAATTAAACCGACGTATTGGCAAAAAATGCTGGTCATAGGTTAAACATTGCTCGAAACCTCATAATGGGTGAGGTCTATTGGTAATTAATACTAAATCCCCTTTATTATGTTTTCGTAGCACTTTGCATTGTGGTTATAGTGGTATCACTGATATTCAAGATGGCTTATTTTTTGTGCTGACCCGTGCAAGAACTTTTAACTGAAAAAGCTAGGGTCAGATGCGTGATAGCCAACAGCAAAATATTCGCGAAATCATTCAATATTTCATTTGAGGCCGCTATATTTATCAGTGATACCACTATAACCACAATACAAAGTGCTACAAAAACGTAATAAAGGGAATCTATAGTATTGTCTTAGTTTAGCATATATTGTCGGTATCATTTGCTTGCACATGACGTCATTCTGTGTCATTAGGCGCCATCTTGGTTGATTTTAAAGTTTTGTCCAGCCGTTTACATCGAAATAGTTGACAGACTATTGAAAACTTTGTTTTGAAAACATCTTACTGCATTATGGATAGTTCATGATTTCTGGCACAATACGACAAAGAATGAAGAATATAGTCTATAGGTTTTTAGTTGCCACAAAAATCAACCAAGATGGCGTCAATTGCAAATTACAATAGACGTGTAAACATTCATCTTTCAATCTCCGTATTTTACAAACTATGTAGGTATGAATCTTATGTAAATTCTTAGAACTTTGAAATTCGGTAATCGTTTTGTTTGGGTCGCTGAATAAAAATTAAACTTTACATTTACAGAGTTATTGGTTCATAATTTGTAAACGTTTGTATGGTCACGAGTCATGGATGAACATACCAGTTATAGAGTACTTCATCTTCATGACCCATTCTAGATCTCCCATCTCTTTGTTGTCTGTGTACCTTACAATTTTGTACAAAAGCATGGATCCTAATGATCCATTAGCAGAACTGTTTTAATCGTTTTCGCACAAATTTTCTGAGATACTTAAAGATACATTAATTTAAATCATATTGTGCCAAATGCCATCAAATTGTGCTAAATGCCATCTGATTATGCCAAATGCCATGTCAGTATTGTGCCAAATTGTGAATGTTCGACTTAATTTTAGCATTGATTTTGCTGAAAGCTTTATTCCAATGGCTTTGAAGGTAAATTTTTTATGCTTTGCGATAAATGGTTATAATTGCACTGAAATAGGTTAGAAATTAAGTAGTATTATGATATTTTTGTTTGTGGAAACAGCATGTAAATTTATTAATGCAAGTAATACTACATTAAGTACGTATTGTTGTTGGCTAGGGAATATCATCATCCATCAGCAGAACAGGTACATCAGGTAATATCTGTAGCAGTCAGTTCTGCTATAGAGCTTGATGCAGGGCTGCCAACTCTCCCGGATTATCCGGGAGTTTCAAGATTTTGGACCTAATCTCCCGGTCTCCAGATTTTGTCTTAATTCTCCCGGATTAGGATAATCACCATCGTCGATTTATGCACTAGCCATTCGATTCTTCGTTGTCAAAGGTTTTAACAATAAAAATCATTTGCATTGCACAATAAAACTTCGTTTTGCTGGAAAAATAAAAAAATTCTTTCGTTGCTGCCCGTGTTGCTTTTAATCAGCGGTTGAATGGCGCCATTTTCCGTACTCTTCATCTTACAGGGATTTTTTTACCCGTATTGACGCCATTAAAGATGTCGAATCCAATTGATTTTATCTTGCTTCAGAAAACGTTTCTAGGACTTTTGCCCTTTGGATATGAAATATTAAAGAGAAATGTTGTGGATAAGATAAAAATAATTCCAGGTCTAGATATTAATCCTTATATAAAGACGTCCGAGGGTAAGTTTTTTATTTTATGTAAATATGTGCAAATTAGTCAAAATGTGAATATGCAATACCTTCTACGTTTTGACAATACCAACATACAAAGAATGTTGATCGTCGAAATTCTTAATTTAACTGCTCGATCTTCAACAAGCTTGATTATACTTCAAATATACGCATTTCTGAGCAGAGTAGCCTGCGTGACAGGCCAGGGTGCATTTTAAGTAGCCTACGCCGAAGATCTTCGGCGTGAGTTTGGCAAATTACAATACTATCTATAGTTAATATTGGCGTATATATCTTCGGCGTAGACTTTACATGGAATGCACCCTGGGTGACAGGCAGCAGGGCTGAGTTCCGGCGATACCTGACTGGAGACTTTGTTTATGCACACTGATAAATGCTGGTTAGTTTATATGTAGATTAATTTGCAATGTATACGGTATACAACACTTGGAAGTAATCTACCTTTAATATATCAGAATAATCTATGCAGACGAAGTTACACCCTGGCAGCATGGCAAGACTGTAAATTGAACAAGCCCACTTAATGCGTGGGGGTTATTAATTAACTGATACACTTTACTTAGGTTTCAAAGATATCATTGCCGAGAAAATTTTCCCAAGTGATGGTCCAAAAGGCTTTGAGCCAATACAAACCTATGGTGATGACAATTGTTTGTACAGAGCAATGTCAAGAATACTGTGTGGTAATGAGGACATGCATGTGGAGTTGCGTGTACGAACATTTATGGAACTATGTATGAAGAAGGATTTGTATTACGATGATGCCTATCTAAGGAAATTGACAGGTCTTGATGGTTATAAAGATTCTCTACTCGAAAGTAGTTTTGACACATCAACAACTGTGAAATGTACAGATAAAACATCACGTCAGCAACGTGGGTTTGAAGCTGGTGTTATCTCAACTATAAAGCCTGGTAACTATTCCAACATGTGGCATATATTCGCATTGGCCAATGTCATTAGCTGCCCAATCACCTCAGTCTATCCTAATGTCAATGGATGCCTGGTTAATCGTAAGTATATGAATGTGCACATTGTACCAGAAAACGTTAGACAATCAAACGTTACCTACCTAATGTGGACTCATGTGCAAAACACCAACCTCCGAGGATTCACACCAAATCACTTTGTGCCCTTGATGCCTCAAGTTAGCAGAGACCAAATTTCGCCTCCAAACACCACCACTTCTGGACCATTAAGTAGCTCATCTTCGCCATTGCAGGTTACAAGTACTTCTCAGAAAAGAAATGTTTCAATGGATCAGAATACTAAGAGCACCAAGAAAACACGTTATCAAGGTTCATTCATGTACAGTTCACACTTTTCCCCATTGTGGACGCAGCAATGGCCATGTATAATTGCCAGCTGTAAGTCAAAAAACCATTTCTATTGCACAGTTTGCCAAAGGGCACTTTTATGTGCAAAGCAAGGAGTTCGGGATGTGAAGGTACACATGGCAACTGCATTACACCAAAACAATTCAAAAATAATGAAGACTCAGAAGACACTTCTTCAGACTTGTGCATCACAACAAAATGCACAAGATAAGGTATGAGTACCAGTCAAAGTTCGAGGTTTTGTGAAGGTTTTGTCATTTCCAGGAAGTGTACCTGTCAATTTGCCAAACAAATTTACAAGAATAGCAAAAATACCATCAGATTCGTTTATGCCAATGAATTCTTGTTATACATGATGATGGGTCTTGCTTGTTTTCTTTGTACAATTATACATTTGTATTTCTTCAGGTCACTTCAGCAGAAGTACAAATGGCTATGTCACTAGTAAGCAGCAACTTACCATTTGCAGCAGCTGACACTTTTAATTCATTGTTCAAGTCTATATTCCCTGACAGTGAAATTGCTAAAGCATACTCACCAGGAAGGACAAAGACAACCTGCATTGTAAATGGAGCATTGAAGCCCTATTTCAGGTAAATATGATTGATATTATAAGGGTATACCATAAGTAGTAAACTTAAGTTTGAAGTTCTAGTAAAACCCAGTTAAATTTAAGGAAACATGTGATATGTGCTAAAAAGGTTTTGTTGACATTGTGTCATGTAATTTTGTTTTTTAGGAATTCCCTTGTTGAACAAATGAAAATCCTACCATATTCTTTGGCAACCGATGGTTCAAATGACAATGGACTTACAAAGATGAATCCCCTCACTGTCAGAATTTATGATGTCAACCTAGGAAAAGTGGCCACGCATTTTCTGGACATGGCCCTTTCCACAGGTGGAACAGCTGAAGAGTTGTTTTCAGCTATTGACGGTTGCATATCATCATACCAAATTCCATGGGAAAATTGTGTTGCTGTTGGTGTTGATAACACCAACGTCAATGTTGGGAAGAACAATTCAATTATGACGCATGTTAAAGCTAAGAACGATGCTGTGTATTTCAGTGGATGCCAGTGCCACGTGGTGCACAATACGTCTGCTGCCGCAGCCGCTGCCCTAAGAAACACAACAGGATTTGACATAGAAGACCTAATGGTGGACGTTTACTACTGGTTTGATTACTCTACCAAGCGCAAATCTGTACTCGCTGAATACACCGAATTTTGTGATCAGGACTATAGGAAGATACTCAAACATGTCAGTACGCGATGGCTTAGTCTTGAGAAAACTATCACTCGAGTACTCAAGCAATATGCCTCCCTCAAGTCATACTTTATTTCAGAAGAACATGAAGGACATGCAAGATTTCAATGACTAAAACAAGCCTTCAGTAATCCCATGACCGAGGTTTATCTTCTCTTCTATCAGTCGGCATTGCAGATTTTCATTAGTCTTAATCTGTTTCTTCAAAAGCAAGATCCGTTAATTGGCTCCGTTAGTTATTCATTAAAGAGATTTTTGCGACTCCTTGCATGTAAGTTTATTCCTCCTCAAACTGTGAAGGCAACGTCGAATTTCAAGGAGCTTTTCGATGTCGAGAAACATAAAAATGGTAATTGCTATAGTTCCTAGATATATTGTGTTTTTGTTTGTCCTTAAAAAACATGGTTTGTGCGGCAAGTCTTAAGAATTAAGCACATGTTGTTACAAATATGCGTAAAACACTAGAAAGTTTAATTTTAAAACTATTTATTTTAGATTCCTCTGTTGATATTGGATTAGTAACAAGAACCACATTAAATAACCTTATAGAATTTGGAGATGCGAGTACATACGAACAGAAGATGTTCTACGAAGGAGCGAAAGCGTTTTTCCTCACAGCCTTTAAATACGGTGTAGACCGTATGCCAGTAGATGATCCTGTGCTCCAAAACCCAAAACGCTGAGTTCGACCATTTTGAGGACAGAGCAAATATATCATTTTTGATGCCTCAATATTGTGTTCAAAGGTACGTGATAATGTCTTAATATTCATTTATCAGTATCATGCATAGTTAATACAAAAAATGGATAACAGCAACATCAATTTTGTGAGGGTTAATTTCTTGTCTTAAAAGGTACCCAAATCTTTTGCCATTTGAAACAGCCGTTGATTTGGAGCTCCTCAGCGAAGAAGTAAATGACTTTTCGATGATGGAGGAGAATGAGATACCTAGGGCAGTAATAGAAGCTGCAGAAAATGGAGATTGTAAGCTGAGACCTGACATCATTTGGAGCCACATGTCTTCCATCAAAGGGCCGGATGGTCAGAAAAGATTTGCGAAGCTTTCGAAAATCGCTCTTCTGGTGCTCACCATTCCGCACTCAAATGCAGAAGAGGAGAGGGTGTTTTCCATGATAAGGCAAAACAAAACATCGTTCAGGTCAAGCCTTGATGAGCAGGAGACTCTTGGGAGCATTATGACCATCAAGATGGAAATGGCAAATCAACCTGTACCCAAGGGAGGTGTCTTCAAATTTCCACCATCAGTACTGAGCGATGCAAAAAAGGCAACCAGCAAATATAATAAGGCCCATTCAAGCCGCTAAGACCTGACGATGCAACTATGCATATGACACAAGTTTTACGTTATTGTAATTATACTGTTATTAGACTGAATTTTAAATTGGAAGTATAACATTTTCCACATGTCTTTTCAGTTTTGAGTTATTGCATAATGACGTATCGCACAATTTGGATTATTTTTTATAAAGAACATTAAATATTTTGTTTTTCAGTAAACTTTACAATGTTTACGATTTTACATTCGCTTAAAAGACTTTCAAGTTATTTTATTAAACTAGTACATAACAATTATGTGAAACTTGAAATCAACAGTTATTTGTGTTGATAATGAAGTTTGACAATAAACCAGTGTATATATCTATATGCCAGCAGGTATTTACAACTGCATAGTTGGCTTTTCGATAATGACGTCATTTCCGACGTGACGTCATCGATTTCAATGGAATATCAATTCTCCAGATTTGAAAACTTCCAAGGTTGGCAGCCCTGTTGATGGTCATTTTTCTTGTGATAGATTGGTTGATTATATTAACCCCCCACCTCGAATAGCTTTGCTAAATGTGGGAAGGTTGTTTTTGTATGATTATTTATTTGTAAGGATTACTAATAAATTGTGTTGTGTTGTGTTGTGTTGTGTTGTGTTGTGTTGTGTTGTGTTGTACAAGCAGTTGATTGTAAAGCCTCGAATGTTCCAATTTTGTGATCTTAATAGCCTGTTAGACCAATGTGAAATTTTCTAAAACAGACTACTTTGCTTTTTGATGTTAAAAGGTTTAGAAATTTACTCGTTTTTACTTTATGCTTATGAGTTGACTTGACCAGTGACCACCAATTTGTTTTTGCACGTCCCAAATCCAAATAAAATTGAAAATTGGAGATTGACCCACAGTATACCGGGCACATGTCCGTTCGCAGGTTAACCCGGAAATATTATCGGCAAAAATGTATCGCAAACTTTTGCAAATGTACTGTACTGTGTGTCTAGAGTTTGCTCACAGGTTGCTCGATAAACGGTTGGTTTATCGTTTTTATAGCTGTTATGATTGATAAGCTTTATAGCATCAACTGCATGAAGTATAGACATGGTCACTCAACTGCTGACATAACAACGCAGCCGTGCACAATCGGAGCGTATTGCAATGATTTTGTATGCATATTACAACACGTTATATTTGAATTTACATTATATTTAACATGTTTGTTATTCTGTCTTATGTTCAGAATTTTATTTATTTAAATTTGCAATGTATTCTGGTTGTGAGAATTGCAAGATGTTTTTTGTACGGAAGTAGAATGAAACATAATGTTTAGACTGCATGGTATCTTGAATCTAAAGATATGAACTATACACGTGTCTTTGTTTTTGTAACATTTTGATTGTATTTCGAAATTCTTAAATTGTTCTTGTAAGGTATGAAATTCAGATGTCGCTGTAGATTGTTCGCTGGACGAAATCAATTAAGTTGCTAATTTTCGTTTCTACATATTTGGTACGGCATCTTTTCTAAGTATAATTTATAGTATCGTGTTTTTTAATGACCAGAAGCTTTATACGATATCGAATTTCTCGATTCGTTGATGATAGCTACAATATTTTTAGTATGCTTTAATATGAAATAGTTTTTAGTGGCCAAAAGACTCTATACCGCATTTTACTGCAATATCA
Source organism: Paramuricea clavata (assembly GCA_902702795.2). Lineage (NCBI taxonomy): Eukaryota > Metazoa > Cnidaria > Anthozoa > Malacalcyonacea > Plexauridae > Paramuricea > Paramuricea clavata. Next base: position 21,159 of record CACRXK020000918.1, read on the forward strand.
TAATTAAGTTCATTCATAATGTAAATACAAATGTATTTATTCTTATTTCTAATATTGAATTTTATTTCTAATATTTGGTAAACTATACTATTGTTCCTGTGTATGGGTGGGTACTTATAAACAGAATATTGACAAATTACAGTTAGTTAAAAACTTTGCTGCAAGGATTATTCTTGGAATTAAGAAATTTGATCACGTAACACCTGGTCTTAAAGAATTGGGATGGCTATCTGTTAAGAATATGTTAGAGTATAGGGATGCTCAAATTATTTATAAAATAATTAATGATAGTTATTGCACCACCATATTTGCGCAATCTCTTTAAAAAACGGTCTGACGTGCATAATTGTTACACTCGTAATTGTAAAGATCTTATATCCCAAAATGCAGAACAAGTTTGGCTCAAAGCTCATTCAGGTATAGAGCTATAAAAATTTGGAACAGTATTCCGGATAAGATAAGAAACAGTCAAACAATAACTATTTTGAGAGGGGAAGCCAAATAACTGGTTACATACCAAATCTTAACAATCTTAATTCTAGCCCATAGTCTATAGTATTTAATTATTGATATATTTGTAAATAGTAATTTAACTACGTCATTTGAGAATTGTAATTAGGCCTGAAAAGCCCCACGGGGAGGATTCACAAACGGATTCAGTAAAATCACCAATAGCTTATTTTAATTTTTTGGTACCACGTTTGTGACGTAATTTACCAGCCAAAAATGAGCAATTTCAAAAACAAAAAAAGCGATTTGTAAGAACGATATGTTCTATATATTCATGGAAATTTGGTAGAAACAGAATGAAAATTTCAGAAGTTGAAGCATATTGCAGATGCATGTTTCGGACAGGTGTTTGGCAGCCTTTTACGTATTCCATGTGGAGCTCCCCCATGATAGCTAATTAACAATTAGACGAGGCTGAGTTGTCAATGAGCGAATAGTCATGTATAGTAGACTATTTGCTCATGGACAACGAGGCCAAGTTATCTAATTGTTTTAGTATAAACTTTAACATTAATTTACAACTAGGCTGCAAACACAATACAAAAATACACAAAGAAACATTATAAAACCATTAAAGGTAAACAAATATTTTAGTTTTTGTTCGCGTAAAGTGTTTTACAAAATTCAGTTTTTATTTTAAAATTTCATTGAGTGTATGTTATTTTGTCTATTTTCTTACCCTTAAAAATTGCCATTCCATATTTTTGTTGCTTTTTTCGGGGGTTTTTTAGTACAGAATTGTTCAACAAGTCGTCCAGAAAGACACTTCGGCAAAAGTGCAAAACACTATTGAATTTTCTATTAGTAGTAATAGCCTACTAGTAGCGTAGCCAATCAGAAGGCACGATATGTGATAGCCTACTAGTAGGTTTATACCATAGATATAGGAGCTATGGTTTATACTAATATAGAATAGACAGTTTGGAAATCATTAGAATAGCATTACAGGGTGTCTAAAAAAACGCTATGAAAATTCAACAGGCTGTTGTGCATCACAAACTTAACTAAACAATTCAATTTTTACATAGGACGAAAGAGCTGTTATTTAGCTGTTCTATGATATATTTCTTAAACCTTAATAACAATGAGAAATGGCCACATACTCGTCAGATAAAATTTTTTTTGTTAAAATCACATTCTTCCGCCGTTGGGAATTAAAAATGCATTAATTAGGCAAAGTTAATTAATCCAAAAGCACCGCAAGTCTGCTGCAAGGTACTTGTTTTGTAAAACGTTTTGATTATGAATGTTCCCTGTTCAGGGGTTAATTGAACCATGTTTAATGCAATAATGGACGTTCTTATGGTCTCACTAAGACGAAGATTGACGAGTTGAGCTTATTTTAGATTATTTAACATTCAATTTTAATTCCCTCTTGGGAATTGTTTACGTTTCGTTTTCCATGCATACCTAACGATGGAAGAATGTGATTTTGACCGGCAATTTTTATTTGACGAGTAAGTGGCCATTTCTCATTGTTACGATTTAAAAAGAGTATCATAGAAAAGCTAAGTAACTGTTCTTTCGTCCTATGTAAAAATTGAATTGTTTAGCTACGTTTATGATGCACGACAGCCTGTTGAATTTCCGTAGCGTTTTTTTTTTAAACACCCTGTATAACTCATTATCTAGGTCGTAGTCAACGTCTATTCATAAATAATTAATTTGTTAACTTAAAATATAGTCACAACTCTGGGTTTCACGCCCAATGCGATCTTCAGGCGACAATGTTTAAATCTCGAGATTTATTTTAAATCTTGATTCATTTTAAATCTCAATAAAAGTTTAAATCTCGAGAATTTAGTTCAAATACTCAACACCACATGCTAACTTACCATTCCAACCCTTTTAACTCATTAAGCGGCAATGCGCCCGAATGCGCCCTGAGATTGGCAAGGGGGTAAGCGGCAATGCGCCCGAATGCGCCCTAACATGACTCCTTAACTTGCGGGCATGATATTTGAGCACGTGTTTATCGGGTTGCCTAGCAACGGATACGAAAATAGAACGTGAAATTCGAGCTTTTCAACGGTGTATCATGCAAGAAAATCGGCCAAAAACTCGCAAAGTTTTTCAAGTTTAAAACCTTAGTTTTTCAAAAATAATGAACAATGGCGAAACTGTTGCAAAGAATGGTTTTACAGCAAGTTTTAAAAGCGAAGAAAGAAGAGGTTCTTGAATCATTTACAACGAAAATTTGGCATGAAAGGAAAGCGAATGTATTGACGTCTTGGGGCCAAGTTCTCCTGTGAACCATCCGCAAGATTTTCAGCCAAACTTTATTAAAAATAGAAGTCGGAAATCACAAGAAAGATGAACACGGAACTCAAGTGAGCAGATACGATATTTTTAAGGGTATTTTTGAGTACAAATATGCGATCAAACACTCACAAAATTTGACTGCATTAAAGTTGGTTGAATCTAGTTTAAAGTTATCTTTTTAGACGAACTGTTTATGCAAATTTGGGCACAATTTCGACTGTTTTCGTAACCCCATTGTTGGTCTTCTTGTTCAAGTTGTTATTTTAGCTAAAGTATGTTTCAAACGACACCAGATTAAATTACTATGTGCGTACGTGCCCTTTTTGGCAAGAATACTTCGAGTATTAAATTACACTAAGTAAGTAGGATACTTCAAAATCACTGTTATATCTATTTTCATCAATTTAGTCTTAAAACGACATATTGTGGTTTAAAATAAGTGTATTGAATTAGTGCGCTTGCTGGCCGCGTGCGAATTTTCAAAAAGTCTGCACTTGAGTTCTAAAGCTTTTAAAACGCTTTTTCTATTGGGTTTTATATCCCCATAAAACTTTAAATCGATAAAGCAGATAATAATGTTGATGCAACCTCATTTTCTAGTAACTACACATTGAATCAGAAGGAAAAGTTATCAAAAATAGGTCACAACCATTGCTTGCAAAATGCCGCTTCTCTCTGAAATGGCTTCCTTTGCGGGAAGCCATGAAATTGAAGTCCTAACAAAAACATAGTTTAGCAGTTCTTTTGGGCCCATAGCTCACTTATTTATCATGAAATCGCTTCACTAGAACATTTTTACTAATGTCTATGGGAAACTTTGTTATTTTCTGAACTAAAAGTTTATGGTTTTGAGGTGTTTATTTTATAAAATAGCACGCACGACAAAATGGCACTAATGTGGTTTCTCATGTCTGACAAACAACCAAAGATGAAAGTCCTTATTTCACCCTTTTATAGCTATGTTGAATACCTGACTATTAGGTTATCTTTTTCATTTGAGCATACAGATAACATTTCTACACAATTAGTCCTTATGAAAGCTTATTTCAAACTAAAAAAAGCGATTGTTTTTCAGAACCAGACTTCAAAAGAGAACGCGTGTCTGACATTTTATAGCAGCCTACATTGGCGCGCAAAATAATTTTGGCTAAAAACCGTTTCTTTCCAAACAGAAACATGAGAAAATTGAGCTAAACGGCTTACCTGATGTATGTTTAAAATGTTTTTCCCCTTATGGTGTTTTCCAGTGCCTTGAGTAGAGAAGTGAATAACTCCTGGTTTTGTCACCGCAATTTGCCCTTGAAAATGCCGGCTGTCATTGTCTGTGTTAAAAAACACCTCAGAAAATTCGTATTTTCTCACCTTCCCATCCTTGGTTTATATTGAAAATAAATAAATTCTAGTACCATATGTCCTTTTAAATATATTTGAGGTAATTAAAAACTCCAAAGATGAACAAGCACTGTGTTTTGGCTTGCATATTTTGTTGAATTTGAACACTTAGTTACTGTTCTAAATTTCGTGTTGTAAATATATCTTGCCCAAAAAAAGCAAATGAGTATTTTTTATAATTTTTGATCGTTTTCTAATTCATATCCCAAAAGATGAAAATTGGTTATAATATAGATATGTACTAATTTAGTAAATGATTTTTTTTTGGTTTTTATATAAATTTATGGAGATATTGCCCCTTTACGTAATGAGTGACATGAAAAACAAAGTGTCACTGCTTTACAAATAAAAATTCTCATTGAAAAAACTAATGATATATGTAGGTATGCAAAGTCATTTAAACTAAATTTGGTCAATCATATATCACTAATGTTTGGTTGAAAAGATCAGATTTTTTTATGCAACTGTTTCCGAGATATTGCCATTTTGGTGAAAGCTCTTGAATTCAATCACATATTCGCCATATTGCTTGCGCCTTAGGCGGGTAGAAACATTGTAACAGCTTGCCGCTTAATGAGTTAATTGAAACTAGGAAAATTAATTATATGCCTAATTCAAGATCAGTAAAAAATTTTATTGTTATAAACATTGTGTTTACTGATTTTGAATTATGCATAATTGATTTTCCATAATTCAATGACCCCCTTCACATAATTTTTGAAAAAATAGTAACCACCCCCACCACCACCGATGGAAACATAGACACATGACCAGGCATCAAGCTCTACATTTACTTATGCTATCAAAAATATGCCTATTTAATCAGAACAAACTCTGCTAATGGCCAGAAAAATTTTGATAAAAAATTCTGACTTAAAAATCAGAATCCAGTTTCAGTGTATTTTCCGCACTAGAAAGTATATTTTCTACTATAGCTCACATTATTTACCACATTAACTATTAACTATTAAATCTAAAATGTTGGTTTTTATTAAACAGTTATAAAACCTAATTGCATAATTAACCATTCAACTTTAAAATATGAACTGGTAATCGATTGTTTTTCATATTATAGCTGCGCGCATTGCATTGCATCTTGCATTGCATCTTGGGTCTTTCTGTTGATTAGAATTGACAATTTTTCTAGCTAAATTTGCTGCCCTGCGATAGAAATAATTGTTGAAATTGTCAGTTTTCCCCCACTATAATAAAGTAATGGACCCCCTTCTGAATCAATATTTTTAGGTGCCCCTCCCTTTTTCGGTCAAAAATACCTCATGACCCACCCGCTGTTTTGCCAGCCCACGGCATCCCTGGTCACCAATAATGAATGGTCCCTTAAAAGGTCACAAGACTGCCCCCTATAGGTTACAAAAGTGACCTACCAAGGTTACAAATTTAAAAATGGCCTATGAGGTTACAAAAGTGCCCTATTCAGGTTACAAAAGTGCCACATAGATGAGGTTACAAACGTGCCACAGGGCCTTTTTTAACATACAAGCTGGGGGGGGGGGGAATTCCCCCCCCCAGTCCCCCCTTGTGCCCCCCCCCACGAAATCACATTTTGCCCCCCCAGGAAAAGTCCCTTTTTCCTAAAATTATACAAACAATCCAGCGAAGATTAACAAATAGATAAACGGAAAGTAAGTTTTAGGCTTTATCCTTTGTTCTTGTCTAACAAAATCGATTTAAATTGTTACTTTTTTTACCACTAAGCCATGATAAATTATTAATATTTTTTTTTATTTTTTGGATGCTCAGAATGCAGAAAATAGCATTTCACGGTTTCAAATTTCAAAAATTTTCTTGGGATTATCCCTCTAATAAGTAATAATAAATTACAGTTAATATTCTTTTTTACTTTTTGTGCATTTTTCCATCTTTTATTTCAAATACAACTATAGTTAGCATAAATGTTAGAGCAAATTTGGATGCTCAGAATGCAGGAAATGGCATTTCTGTGGTTCAAATTTCAAAAATTTTCTGGGGGAGTACACCCCCCCACACACCTGACCATTGCTATCCTCCTCTAATAAGTAATGATAAATGATGGTTAATTTTTTTTTAACTTTTTGTGTGTTTCTTCCTTTATTTATTTCAAATACAAGTATAGTTAGGATAAATTTTGGAGCAAATTTGGATGCTCAGAATGCAGGAAATGACATTTCCGGGAGTCAAATTTCAAAAATTTTCTGGGGGAGTACACCCCCAGACCCCCCATTCATGCATGGTATATTTGCCACACACGTGGCTTTCAGCCATTGCTATCCCCCTCTAATATATTATCTCACAGAAAGGTCCCTTTTCAAAAAATGCCCCCCCCCACGGGAAAATCCTTAAAAAAGGCCCTGATGTGCCAATTCATATATCTTTTAACAACATTATGAAAACATGTAAAACAATTGTTATCAAATGTCGAGGATATATAGGAAGATATTTAAGTTTCTATAATATTTAAAAAAAATTTTAGTCAGTTTTACCTATTGTTTTTCTGAACAGTGGCAAAGCCAGCCCAACAATTTGATCATGCTATGCCGGCAAATATTTCCGTGTTTATAGACCGTAAAAACAAATAATTTCCTAAAAAATTAATAATGATCATATGCATGATTTACAATTTGCCTAGCATGACCAAACAGTCGGTTGGCTTCGCCACTTGTTTTATATTGATTTATTGCGTTATTTCCCGCAAATTATATGGTCTGTAGTTAGAACTAGCATCTAAATTTTATAATTACAGGGGTCTTAAATAAGAGCCTATTTAAGATTTCTGGTAGGCCCTTATCATAACATTAATCTAACTTTTTTAATGTAAATATTTATATATGTTATGATGTATGGGCAAAACTATATAAAAAGAAATTAAACCGTTATTTATGTGAACTCTATTATTATTATTAGTGAGCATGTAGAAATTATGCATTAATAGTTTCTATGAATATCTTCTCCACTAAATAACATTTACTACAATATCAATTGCCAAATGCCATTTGGTACAATATTGTGCCAAATGCCATAGAAATTGTGCCAAATGCCGCAGAGAATTGTGCCAAATGCCATGGCATATTGTGCCAAATGCCATTGTGCCAAATGCAATTGTGCCATATGCCATAGAGATTGTGCCAAATGCCATGGCATTTGGCACAATTATTGTGCCAAATGCCAGAAAATTGTGCCAAATGCCACCCACCCATCAATCAATCAATCAATCAATCAATCAATCTATCTATCTATCTATCTATATATATCTATATCTATCTATATATATATATATCTATATATATCTATATATATATATATCTCTATATATATATCTATATCTATATATATATATATATATATATATCTATATATATATCTATATATATCTATATATATCTATATATATATCTATATATCTATATATCTATCGTAATAACTTCTAAACAAGTAAAGCTTTTAACGAGAAATAAGTTCCATCAAATAGAGGAAAGGCTAACTTAGATTTTGATATATTACAGTTGTATTTCACTTAAAAATTCACGGAGATATTAATGTTTAAAATCGGGATCATATTTCTGGATGTGTCTGAAATATGCAAAAAACAGCATACCAAATATTAATCAAGATTTGCCCAAATGAAACATGCACTATTACCAGTAAATAAATGACACTTGACAAATTGTTTATTATGAAACAAAGTATTATTATCTACAAAATACAAGCAAGATTTATTCGTCCGAAATCCGTGTGTGTTCCTAGCACGAATACGTTTCTTATTTCATGAGACCACTGCATGGCAAAGGATCGTCATGGATTGTTTGTAGTTCTGAATTAGGGCATGCTGTTGACAATGGAATTGTGAATTTTCTAATTTTTGCAACGTTCTGAAAACCCAAACTCTTTTGCCTTTCTTAATCTTAGTAAGTTCACAATAAACTGAGAATGAAACACAATCAAATCATGCATACAACTCCATAAGTAAAGACATAACAAGCAACTCCCCAGAGACATCCAACATTTTTGGAACAAAACGTAACAAAATAGTAGCGTTGACACTGTGATGTGTATTTGCAAAAACCAATATTATTTCCTTCATTAAAGAATAATATTCATCCTGCTGTAACCGAGAAATAATCAACTTTGATTTGAACCCATGAAAAACATAAAAAGATGAGGCTATTTAAAAAACATTTAAGCACCTACCTTGCATGGTCTTCCATGTACCTTTATGTTTGCAAAGACCTATTAAATACTTGCATACAACGAACGTTCATATTTCAGGAAACAATGAGTTAAGACTTGCATGTGAGATGTCTAAATCTACGCCATATCCCTTACAAGCCCTGACGACAATTCGCTGAAATACAAGTTAGCCTGATATGTCCTTAAGCAAACAAACGCTGGAGTTAATATTTGATATGCCAATTTTCGCTAATTTTAGACACATCCCAAAATATGCTCCCGATTTTGAACATTAATATCTCCGTCAATTTTTAAGTAAAATACAACTGTAACATATCAAAATCTAAGTTACTCCTTCCTCTATTTAATCCACGTTATTTCTGTTTGATAGCTTTACTTGTTTAGAAGTTATTATAAAACAAACCGGAGTACTTTTTTTGGGACACCCGGTATATCTATATATCTATATCTCTATCTCTATCTATCTCTATCTATCTCTATCTATCTCTATATATATCTCTATATATATCTCTATATATATCTCTATCTCTATATCTATCTATCTATCTATCTATCTATCTCTCTATATATCTATATCTATCTATCTATCTATATCTATCTATATCTATCTATATCTATCTATATCTATCTATATCTATCTATATCTATCTATATCTATCTATATATCTATATATCTATATATCTATATATCTATCTATATCTATATCTATATCTATATCTATATCTATATCTATATCTATATCTATATCTATATATCTATATATCTATATATCTATATATATATCTATATATCTATATCTATATCTATATATATATATATATCTATCTATCTATCTATCTATATATATATATATATATATATATATATATATATATATATATATATATATATATATATATATATATATATATATATATATATATATATATATATATATATATATATACATGTAAATTATACCTCACATATCAAAAATGAGTCGCTTTTCTTTAAGAATTTAAATATAGTCGAACCCCTATAAGCGGACACCTCTCTTAAGCGGACACCTCTTTTAAGCGGACACATATCTCAGTTCCCATTCGTTTTCTTTAATAAAATACTATTATCATAACCCCTATTAAGCGGACACCCCTCTTTAACGGACGCGGACACCTTACTTGAGGTCCCAATGGGCAAACCAACCTCTCTTAAGCGGACAGATGACAGATTGTCTGATAAAATGTATTCAATATTCGACAGTAAATAACAATTGAGATCAATTTACATGGCATATTGACAGTGACACACCAACTTGGCACGAAGACATCAGAGCCAAGATTATTGAGGAAGTGACGAACAAGGACGGAGGGGGACAGGGGGGGGGGGGCAAAAGTGCCCTTAGATAAAAATTCTAACCCAAAAAAATGAGGTACAACGATTGAAAAGTATGAATTACGGGTGAAATGGATGTCATATTGATATATATGTGAAATTTTGTGGAATATTGTGTCAAAAATTAGGTTAACTTTCAAAATTTTTTTTCCCTAGTTTTGGTGACTGAAGGTTCCGGAAAATTTTTTTCGTAAACAAAATATTAATTAGTGATTGCCCTTATGTCAACATTGCCCCCCTGTGACCTACCCTCGCTCCAGCGTCCCTGCATAATCCTATATAAAGTAGCATAAAATTAACATCCCTGTGTAATAACGCCCGATTTGCATGCTTCTCTTTAAAAGTACGAAAACGTAATACCGCGATGATTATTAGATAATTTACAATATGACGGAGCCTGTCAATATAGGTCACTCGCTTGTGCTTTTCCTAGGACTTCATCTAGTTGAAGGAGGGATCAGAGCAAAGAACTTAAAGATTCAACAGAATCGTGTTCGGGAATCTATTGCACGAGTTTATCCTGTTCTCTCTGTACCTTGCCCAAATGCCCTCTGGCATATTGATGGCGATCATAAATTGATAGAACCATACAGAATTGTCATTCATGGTGGGATTGACGGGTATTCCTGCCTTATCGTATATTTAAGGGCTTCAACAAATAACAAGGCCAATACTGTTCTTGATCTTTTCCAAGAGGCTGTCAGCCTTTACAACCTACCGTCTCGTGTTCGTTCAGACCAAGGTTTGGAAAATGTCGAGGTAGCACGGTTCATGTTGCGTGAACGAGGCTTGAACAGAGGCAGCACAATAACTGGTAAGTCGGTTCACAACCAACAAATAGAACGTTTATGGAGAGAAGTTAATCGTACGGTGGTAAGCAAGTTTAAGAACATATTCATGTACCTAGAAACAAGTGGATTGTTTGATCCACTGAACGAAATTCACCTATTTTGTCTTCAATATGTGTATGTCCCGGAAGTTAATAACTCCCTAGAGGAACTGACTAGAGTCTGGAATTATCATGGCCTTACCACTGAAAGAAATTGATGCTGAGTTGCAACGAATCCTCGAAAAAACAACTGACAACGAGTATTGCATTCAAAAGTACCTGTTAGTTCTTGATTACATGGAATATCAAAATCGCGAAAATGGACTTGAAAATGATGTTTAGAATCAGATCTGTACTGCATTCACTTTATTTTTTTGCCACGTTTAAACAGATCGATTTCTGAATTTATAGCCGCTCACAACCACCGTATCTTCCACCACCTGACCACGCTCCAATATCAAGGGGTTCAAGAGCGTGCGTAAGGAATGAGTGTGAGGCAGTTGTTGGAAACGCGCGATCTTCCATATGTAGAACTATCTCATATGGAAAATCCCCTTGATGACAATGGTCTACAAGAGCTTGTGCGAACTGTTGACCCATTATCGGCTGACAATGGTAAATTGCTTTACCAAAGAGCAATTGAATTTGTTGGAAATCACTTGCTATCAAATACTAATAATGATGACCGACTGAAGATACTTCAAATTAATTTATAAAATTGTGGTTAACAGATCTCATTTTTGTGACAGTAATTCGGCTTTTAAATTTTGTGTGATTTTAAATATAAGGGTCCACTACATTATATATGTATTATGACATTATTATTTAATTTGGGTAAATACATCAATCACAAAAAAACGATGCTGTGAAGGGGATGGAAGCAGAATTAACTCTTTCCTGTTCAAAACTGTCTCCTTGCCCTTGGATTTACCAGAATTGCCTTTCCCTTTGGCTACACTACTGTGCCCGTAGTTTACTTGTGGATTGTATCTAGGCCTTGAATTATAAAAACATGGATGGTTTCCTTGTTGTGGTCTTTGCTCTTGTCCTAGTAGACCTACAATCCTGGACAAAACATCTGCGACACTTCCAATTACTTGACAAAATGTCGTAATATTATCGTAAATTTAGAAAACCTCCCCCTTTGCCCCCAACATTCAATGTTGATTGCATTCGTAGAATACGAATAAAACGTCCAACATTGTTTTGGGGGGTGGAGGGGGGCAAACGAGTAAATTATTCCGGTCTAACTGGTAAAAAAGCCACAAAGCAATGTTTTAATGGAGTGTTGCAGATGGTTTTATCCAGGATTGTCTGAATGAGTCGAAATTATATTCTTTTACATTTCGCTTTTTATACATGTCCTTGCCATGTATTTCGTTTATGTGCATTCCGTATGACCTACTTATGTTCATAATTACATCAAGTACCTTATTTCATTAATTAAATACGTCATGAATATCTTAGTGTTTTGAAAGGGTAATAATGTGTGGTAGAAACTTTTGCGGAGAAAATCGCATACGATATATTATTTTTTAGCAATTAAAAGCGACGAAATGTTTCGGAAATAATTGAGAAAGTAAAACTATCGCGTTCTAGTAGATATCATTGCAATAATTCAGAAATTAAGAAATATATATAAGTCATATTTGTTATCTGTATATTTACAGTAAGACCTGCAAGACACAATAGACCGGCCTAATCAACCATATGTGAGAAGGTGCCTAGACAGACATGGCAAGCGATCAGTGCATGAAATACAATGTACGACCCAAAAAATATATTTCCATAAGGGTTTTTGTGCGACTTATATATTGATAGGTTATACATTCAGTCTATACATAAATGTCTGTTATATCCAGTAGAACTTAGGGACAATAAATTCAACATATAGTTACGTTTCTGGTATTTACTGCATATATTTAAAATATTAAGTGACAACTATATAAATGTGAATTATGCATTTTGACACACGTTTTCCAGGTGTGGTAAATCAATGTGTAATTTTACTCAGTGTCATACATAACGGTGTACCACCACCAATGCACTAAGACTGTGATAATATCCCCAGTTATAGGTGTAATACAAACCAATGAAATGGACTTGAAAGAACGTGTGTTGCTTAGTATTCCAACCTACTTCAGGCAATATTTAGCGCGATAATTTTAAAATATTCCACGGTGTACCACTTTAACCCTACAAAAGGTTATATATATATATATATATTCTTATATGTTCACGCTGTACCGTGGTACACCGTCAATGCGCATGCGCTATTAATTATACGACAATAACAAAATCGGATTAGTCATTTAGCGCGGCGGTCACGCAATATATTTCCAGTCAACAGCTAAGCGTTTGTCTGTCTAACAACACAAATAAATATGGATTAACGTATTTTAGAATATTCTTACTGTAAAATAGTTGGTATATACACTAGTAAGTACATTGACTTGCTCTCCGACGTATATTAAATGCGGGAAAGTCGTCGCATACGATTCTTAATCGCATTCTATACAAGCCATCAAAGCATAGCATTGCATGAGGGTGTTATATTACCTTTTCGACCATATGGTATTTGCTTCTTGAAGCCTAATACATTCTAGTGAGTCATATTTACTACGGAAAGAGAAAGTCCTGCATAGAACTCAATTTTTAATGCGCAATGCCTTGGTTATTGAATTTGAAATATACAGACAATCCTGGACAAAACATCTGTGACACTTCCAATTACTTGACAAAATGTCGTAATATTATCGTAATTTTAGAAAACCTCCCCCTTTGCCCCCAACATTCAACGTTGATTGCATTCGTAGAATACGGATAAAACGTCCAACATTGTTTTGGGGTGTGGAGGGGGGCAAACGAGTAAATTATTCCGGTCTAACTGGTAAAAAAGCCACAAAGCAATGTTTTAATAGAGTGTCGCAGATGGTTTTGTCCAGGATTGTAGTTGCCCACGGCATGGCAAACTAAATCGTTGTGACATTTCGTCTTCTACAGAGGCATTATTTATAGTAGCACGGGTTCCTGGACTAGGCCTTTCTTCACTTACGAACTGCACTGAGTCATAAACCCTTCTAACGATTGCTGTTATGGTCGACTCATTTAATTCCACTGGCACTGTGCGTGATGGCCTGTCCGCCATATTTAGACTATTTACATAAGCGCGGTAACCACCGCATGGTTTATAGAATGCTTATAGATCAGTGTTAAGTCAGTGCTTCCACCCCCCAAAAATAATTTCCTTCCCAACTGCTCAAAATTTCAAAAATAATGGTGTTTCTCGGGCCAGAAGGATCATGGACGTTGCAGGGGACAGATTGTCAAAGGGGAATTTTACCTAAATTTATTCGAAGTGGGGGTGTGGGGGGTGTATCACCCCCAAACAAGTTAAAAAAGGGGGCCCAACTTGAGGAGAGGGGCCTTGGTAGGCTGGAATTGCGGAACGTGTTAATTAAATACTAAGGAATTTTCTAGAAAATTCAGGGCACGACCCTGGAAGTAGAAGGACCAGGGGGCCTGAGGTCATCCACCCAGGATAGGATTTTCGACATTTTCTAAAGCGAATTTGCTTGGAAATTGATTTAATCTTAGGATTTATTAGGAATAATGTAATATCCGTCTTATTTCCTCCCTGACAACAAAATTCCTTGCCATTTCCTTGTAAATTTTATTTCCTTGTATATTTCCTTGTACATTTCCTTGGAAAGGCCAAAATTTTCTTTGGCAAGGATATTTTCCTGCAAGTGCAAGCACCAGGTTAAGTAACGGTGATATAAATTAACATAATTTATAATAATTTATGATAAGCCATTACTCATTTGGTCAACGGTATATCATACATTATATAAATGAAATGAATCTTGCCATACATATATGAATGTTGCCATACATATATGAATCTTGACATATATATATATATATATGAATCTTGACATATATATTATGTATATATGAATCTTGCCATACATATATGAATCTTGACATACATATATGAATGTTGACATATATATATGAATCTTGCCATACATACATGAATCTTGCCATATATATATATATATGAATCTTGACATATATATATGAATCTTGACATACATATATGAATCTTAACATACATATATGAATCTTGACATACGTATAAATGAATCTTGACATACATGTATGAATCTTGACATAAATATATGAATCTTGACATAAATATATGAATCTTGACATAAATATATGAATCTTGACATAAATATATGAATCTTGACATAAATATATGAATCTTGACATAAATATATGAATCTTGACATATATATATGAATCTTGATAATAATTTATGATAAGCCATTACTCATTTGGTCAACGGTATATCATACATTATATAAATGAAATGAATCTTGCCATACATATATGAATCTTGCCATACATATATGAATCTTGACATATATATATATATATATATATATATATATATATATATATATATATATATATGAATCTTGACATATATATTATATATATATATGAATCTTGACATATATATATGAATTTTGACATACATATATGAATGTTGACATATATATATATATGAATGTTGACATATATATATATATATGAATCTTGCCATATATATATATGAATCTTGCCATATATATATATGAATCTTGACATACATATATGAATCTTAACATACATATATGAATCTTGACATAAATATATGAATCTTGACATAAATATATGGTTTTCGATACATATATATGAATTAATACATATATATCAAATCTTGATGTTTTGTCCCTTTTTAACAAGCATAAGACATAGAAGTTGTTGAGGGTCCCAACGTAGGGCTTCACTGTGCCAGGTTTCTTATCCTTCTCGAATGTGGTAAGCCACTTGTCTCTCAACACCGCCTTATGCAACAGGCTTGATATTGATGGAGCAGTTGGGGTGATATAACCCATGACCATCTCCACCTGTCGCATACTTTACTGGGCACATTTCGTATATTTTCTTCCACCATCTGGACTAGATAGCCAATCCTTGAAATTGCTTAACAAGACCTTGTCATCAACATTCGATAAAAGATTGGCAGCTGCAGTGCCTCCATCATTATCACCTTCAACATCAACAGAATCTCCAACATTCTCGGTACATCTCTTTTCATTGCCTCCATAACTACCCTTATCACCGCTAACTCCACCACCAAACTCATTAACATCGCTGTCCCCACCACCAAATTTCTCACCTCCACTAACATTGTCTTCACCACCAAACTCACCACCACCACAGTATCCACCATCATATTCGTCACCACCAATGTCTTCATCATCACAGTCAGCACTACCACATTTTCCCTCTCCATCACCACAGTCCCCGCCACCGCATTTGCCCTCATCATAACTCCTATCATCAACATCTTTACCACCTTTCTTGCCACCACCCTTAACAATATTATTAAGGATCCAGTCATATTGCACTGAATCCTCACTATCGTAAACAGTTTCATAAACTTTGCTTGAGCTTGGATTTTTCATTTTCCACTGATCTTCAGACTGGTTCTCGTCACTACTGTTAACTGAAGATTCATGTGAGGATGTCATTTCACAGTCTACCACTGCAGGTTCATACTTTTCCGTCTTTTTCACCAACTTCACAAATCGAGGACTTCTTCCCCTTTTAATTTTGTGCTTTTGTGCAAGATGGTTATGGATCCTTTTTATAATGGAACCACATGATGGCACTGGGCACACCTTTCTCGCATGTTTTCTCTTCTTTTCAGCTGAAAATGGACCTGGTCTTGGGTTCCGCAAGTCAAAGGTTCCTAGCACAGCGGTTGAGTCTACTTTACTCCATCCATGGACCTGCCTCATGTGCCTGGGAAGGTGAACTACACTTGCTTTGCAGGATGGAAACGGACAGTTGTGCTTTGCTCTGGGGCAAAATATTCCAGTCTCTCCAGTATTTCCAATATCCACACTGCTTGCTTCTCCACCATCAACACAACCAGCATTCATTTCTTCACAATCTCCACAACCCTTAGTGCTCACGTTTCCAGCATATTCATTCTCAATTCCATTCCTCTCTGCACTATCCAGGTAGCTAATTGCTCCAACGTCTTCAGTCTCCATAGCATTCATCTCCAGGATACACTCAGTGTTAATATACATATATTTATGCAAACAAATTGTTTTATCTAGTTTACCACCACATCATTTAATACAAACACATCATATTATGCTGTCCAACATCACATTTTATACTAGCCCAGCCTATTCCTTTGATTGTCTTTAGTAAGTTAGCCTATGGTACAGCAGTGCAAGGCAGTCCATAGACGGCAGTGTAAGGCATTATATGGTCTAACACTGTAAGGCAGTCAATTTATACTAAGAAATATTACTGTGAGAAGCAATTTGATATACAGGTATCAGGTGTAGATAAGTATTTTGGTGGGTATATCTAATTTTGTAATTCTGTAAATTTCTACATTCAGATTCAAGCCACCTTTCCCCACTCCTAACGAAATTGGAGCCATGCATTAATGCACCTGAGTTTACAAGTTGAGCTAAATTGTTGCATTCTAAGAAGTGAAAAAGTTTAAGTCCAACATCAGTATTGGGCATTGTGCTATTAACAAAATTATAATGGGCATTGAAATCCCCAAGAAGAATAACAAATGCATTATCATTATTATGTATTAATATTGTCTAAACAGTCTGGAAGTGCACAAAGAAATCATTAATCTGAGATGTGCTAGAATTGGGACCACTATAGCAAACAGCACATAAAATTTTGAACTTATTTAAAATAACTTCTATACCCATAACAACTCCATACCTGGACAATCAAATTCATGTTTCCTTACATATGGTAAATAATCAGCGATATACTTTGCCACACCACCACCCATGCTACCCACGCGGGCTTCCTCAAGGGGCTATTATAGCCAGGAATCATAAGCTGTTCACTTGAAATATTAGCATTGAGCCAAGTTTCCGAAACTGCAAAAAATCAAACAAGTTTGATAAAATTAGTATGCAATATTTTACCTCAATAAAATATTTTTACAAACAAATAAAGAGGGTTAATTACCAGTTATGAAATTAATACATATACAAGGGCAATTTTGAAGTTTTTTAGACATGTATTTGTCAAGAAAACTATACTTTTCTGAAAACTCATTATGTGATGTGATGTCACACCGGTGATATTTGGATATGAAACAAAGTTGAACATCTTAAAAAGGGAGCAAGTTACCAAAATTCTATAAAAGAAATTATTAAGTCATTTAAAGTGATCTTTACAATGCAACCATAAACCTTTGGGGTGAAATTTCATGTCAGAGGCACTTTAATAGCCAAAACATTTGTAAAACAAATAATGCACAAATAATACAGGAATAATTACACAACAGCCAAGCGAAGTCAAAGACAAACAAATTACGACAACTAATCATTAGAAAAATTATGAAAGGAAAGTCAGTAGTCAGCCATAGCCAAATTAGTCAAATTATTTGAAGTCATATCTCAATAAGTCTGAGTCTCTGTGAATTCTGACTGGTGGGCGGTCGGATTTGTCCTTAACCAAAATATAACCATCAGCAGCAAACACAGAAGCTTTCCCTGCGATAGCATCACAGACTTGTTTCAGCAGCTGATTCAACCAAGTTAAATCTTCATTCACGTAAAACTTCTTCGCCTTTAATTTCCGTTTGTTTATCATTATTTTGTTTTTGGATTCATAGCTCTTAAATTTAACTATTAACACCCTCGCACCATCTCTGTTGGGTTTGCCCACATGATGAGCAGATGAACTTGATCGATTTCCTTGTGCTTGACTTGATTGCTGTGTTCATCTCTACAAGACTCAATCACAGTTTTGAAGCAATCTTCCTTTGTGTCATACCTGTAACTATTCAGCCGATGTTGTGGGCATCTGGAAACACTCGGGTCCTATCCCATGTAGGCATATATTCCCATGCTTGTAGGCATATATTCCCATTCTAGTGTGGCCTATTAAATTAATGCAAGGGTGCATAAATTTAAGAAATTGTAGTACGGACAGGACAAAACATAAACAAACACAACAATATGTTACAAACAATACTGTCAAAGCCACAAAGTCGTGAATAGCTTCCTTACATGAGAATATAATTGCTGAATTCTCAACATGGGCATCTGCAAACAGCAATATACTGCATAAAATATACCACACATAAAAACCCTTGGGCCCCAGGCAAAATACACTTCGATCATACCAATTTCCAAAATTATAATATCTGGTTTAATTAAAACTAGAGATCACAGATATATCAGATTTTTCACTTTCTCCACAGTGCGCCTGCCTGTGCCCTGCATGGAAACACAGACACCCGATTCTGCCACGTTAAAATTTTGTTTTGTGCTTGAATCGAAACCCCTATTTAAATCATCATGTAAGTGGCGAACAAATGAATGGCCAAATATCAAAACCTGAGCAATAAAGGCCAACATATTTCTTTAGGATAGTCGTGAAGGAAAACAAAAACAAACACACAATACCTTGATGCAATTGAAATATGAAACTGATGTGAGATCTTGCTCCAATGACAGCTTCAGAGGAATGAATCATGCACAGACAACTTGCACCTATATATGTCCCATGTATTACCATATGATTGCTTCGTGAAGTAAAATCCCACAATGTAACAACTCACTGCATGCAGCTTACCTCATACTGAAATATAAACCTCTCTATTTTTTGCCTCAACAGATGTAATAAAAATGCATATTAGGGTGTGGATCTGCTTAATGGCATTATGATGAAATCTACTTCCAGATGCCATAAACTGTGCAGCAATAAAGACCCATTTTAACCAGCTTTTAAAGGGCAAATGGTACTTTCAGCTGATTGGTTCACTGTCATGAAAAATAATTGAATAAAATAACTTGCTAAAAGCATGAAAACCCACTTTAAAAAGCTTCTTTTTGAATGCCAATCAACAATTCTGTAAGAGTATATATGGTCAATTCTCTGTCTTGGCAAGAGACAACCAGCCCTGAGATCTTTAGCTCCAGCAAACTTAACTCTTGTCATTTGATCCCCATAGCATGGTATTCGGATGCCTACAAGAACATCAGCTGCAGTTGAATCCAGAAAAATGTTCCTTTAAATTTTGTGCAATAATTGTTCTGTATCTTGCTTTCATGCAATCAACTTCTTCGCTAGTTAGCTCAACAACTTTGCTTAAGTCTTTGTCTTTCAATATCTTTTGTGAAACATTGTCAGGCAGATGATCACTTGACACACGGTTGAATACCGGTGTTATAGCTACAGCATGGACACTCTAGTCCCAGCCCTGACTTTATATGAGAATATTGCAGCTTGCAAAGGCTTAAAACAAAAACAATAGTCCTAAGAGCTCATAAACCTGTCCATTAAATGTGTTTTCACTGTCTTATAATTGGCATTTTTTCGACAATATCTACCAAATAAACCCACAAAATGGGGCATCAAAGCATTTGTTTTATGTGAATCTGAAAGTGGTTATTGCCTGAAGTCAAAAATTTATGCAGGAAAAGACTGTTGTTTTGAAAGGGATTCAGATAGTCTACTCTCAGATCATGTGGTGTTAAGTTTGCTTGAAGGTTATGAAAACAAGGGACATTTTGTTTTCATGGATAATTTTTATTCATCCCCTACACTATATGCAAAACTTGAATAAAAAAAGATCGGTGCATTTGGAACAGTTAGAGGTAACAGGCGTAAAATGCCGAAAGAGTTACTCCAACAGAATATAAAGCTAAAGAAGGGAGATGATCCTGTATTTATGCGAAGTAGAAATATGGTTGCCTGTGCTTGGCATGATATCAAGCGTCTCACTATGCTCAGTACCATTGACACAAATTTAACAGTTGACAAGGAAATAAGAAGTAAAGACCATGCCAGTGGGCATAGAACCGTTGTAGCTGTTGCAAGATATAATCACACCTACCAGTACCCACACAAAAGTGTGAAGTGGTACCATACACTATACCACAGAGCAAGAGAAACAGCTCTGGTGAATGCATATATTGTTTACAAAATATTCTTGATCCACAGAGGTTTCGCCAACATGTAATTAACAGTTTATTGCAACACTGGCATTCTAATAGGAAACGAAAAGGTCGGCCAAGCATTACTCCACTTCCTTTGCGAATGACAGGACAACACTTCCATGACAAGTTTGAAAATAAAAAGTACAAACCTGACTGTGAAGTGTGCTCTGATAGAAAAAGAGGTAATCGACGGCAAACAAGTTTTTGTTGCAAGCAGTGCAATGTACCGCTGTGTATTTCACCATGCTTCGAATGCTACCACACTTTGAAACAATACAAAATGTGATAATGGGGAAGATGTATTTATATCCAATACATTGTTCCACTATTGGATTTAAGTAGTTGTTTTTTTCCAAATATTCTACATTTTATGTAATAAAGAATCAATTTTCTATAAGTTAAGTAGTCCAAACACTGACACATATTGCACATATTATTTACCTAAATATGATGTACAGCGATAGCCGCCAGCTCAAATACCAAGTTTCAAAATAACTTGTTTTAAATATTATGATTGTTGTACATTATGTTTTTTTCATGTTTTACACATTTTTGGGAAGTAATACCGAGATAATTGAATTTGTTTCGATATTTTTACAATTTTCATATTTTCTCAGAATTTTGCCCAGACTTTTTAGAATTAAGTGGTCAAATCCTCATATAACAGTTAATATTTTCTGAAAGTTTCAAGTCAACATCTTAAATAGAGTCAAAGTTATTCAAATTTTATGATGCATAACCAAATATTTTTGTTATCTGCTAAAAATAACCGGCGCTGAAGTAAAAATAGCTGACAGCGAAAGAGTAATGAAATAACCAGCACAAAAGAAAGTGTAATCATTGGACCGTTGGAAAATGAAGATACTGAAGGTACAAATGTTCATTTTTTGTGACTGGGCAGCCCTAAATTAGAACATTTAAATCAAACAAATCATTGTCAAATATCCAAATTTTGGATGGCGATGTGGACATATCTGTATTCGAAGGGCTTAATAGTCTTAAGGAATATTTGGAAGTCAGAAATATTTGTATGACAGAATATCCTCAACCATGTTCCGAATGTTCATCGTTGATAGAAATTGGAAATGAAATTAGTACAGAAGGTTATATGAGGTTAAATAAAGCGTTCTCAGTTTCAAATCCTGGGCAGACATACAGAAGTACTCATGCAAAAAGAAAAGTTTTGCAGATTCCATTGGCTGCTATAAAATACCTGCAGAGGATTGTGGCAGTAAAGTAGTTTACTTCGTTGACAAAAATGCAAATTTTGCAGCAGCGAAAGGCCTTTTCAAGCTTCTCCGGCCATGCTCAGTCACACAGCAATGCTCCAAGACTAACAAAGGAAACTGTTAAAGACCTCTTACAGCTGTCAGAGTCTGAGAGACTAACATATGCAATTTCTAAAACATCAGGACTCTCTACTACTAAATTAAGAACTGTATGGTTTTGAAGATGTTAAAAATCGCCAAAAGAATGTTGATATGGCAATTGCAACGGAAATAAG
Source organism: Paramuricea clavata (assembly GCA_902702795.2). Taxonomy (NCBI): domain Eukaryota; kingdom Metazoa; phylum Cnidaria; class Anthozoa; order Malacalcyonacea; family Plexauridae; genus Paramuricea; species Paramuricea clavata. Next base: position 43,274 of record CACRXK020000918.1, read on the forward strand.
GGAAAGTATTGAATTTATTGCTCATGTAAAGGAGAAAGCTGTTTTACGCTCATTTGGTGTTACAGTTGAAAGTGACAGTGATGATGCGTATGAATCAGAGGAAAGCTGTTCAGATGCAGAATACATCAGTGAGACAGATGTTAGGGAAACCTGTAGTGATTCGAATCAGGACAGCCTATTAACTACCAGGGAATTGGCGACTGGCACATCGTACAACAACAAGGTGTGTGATAGCCAAGGGAGAAAAGCCCATGAATCCATCTTCGTCTATCTGAAGATCCTGATACATATAAGCATGTGTCAGGTTTAGGAGTAACATAAGGATTTTCATAAAAATAAGGATTTTCAACTAAAAAAACAAAAATTTCAAAATTTTCTGTGGGCTTTGCACCCTTACCCTCATTAGCAACTGTGCCCCCAAACACCTGCTGCATCTTGTTTGGCGGTATCACATACCCTCTCGCTCACACCCCGTAAATTTTTGGTACACCCCCTCCCAATAAAAATCTGTCTACGTTTTTACTATAGTATATTAATGAACAACAAAGACTATCAATTAATTCTTACATTAGAAATACCAATACCTTTTAACCATAATGGGAAAATGTCCTGGTAATAGTTCTTGTTCCCAAACTTATTTCAGACCCGTGAAATGGTAAAATTGTTATACCTGTGATTTTTATTATTCAGGTCTGAATCGCCAACTCAAGCATTTGTAGCAACCATCCTATGGCTTTACAGAAAATTTAAAGGGATGAAGAATGAGTTCTCTGATGATGACATCAGGCAGGCAATGTCATCAATTTGCCATGCTTATGACAACATGTGTCACATGGATAGCCTGAAAATTGCCAAAAGAGACTTTCCCTTGCCCAAACCATTTGATGAATGCTGGACGATGATATCAAAAGTGATTGATAGGCTCTGTTTAAGAAATCATGTGGATCCTAAGTGTGAAAGAATGTACAATGCTGATGAAAAAGTCCCACCACAATTTAAAACCATGGCATGTGAACAGACCTTCATTTGGGCCAGTCGTTTTAAGAAAGTTATGTGTGCTATGCCACATGTTCGTCAGTTTTTTTTCCTTCACAGGTTGGTTAATTATGTTCATTTAAAAATTAATTATTGGAAAATGCTACTGCTGTATGACAGTAACACTTTCCCCCCCATCTGTTACAAGTGTATATGAACCCATTTTAATAATTATTTTTGTCATTGCAGGTTGGTTAAGTACCGGAATAGGTACACAGAAAAATACCACCGCTTAGAGAAAGTGCCAATTCTTCCCAAAATTGGAAAATCCAAGGAAAATTAATACTTTTTTCAAGCGAAAAAGCTATAGTACTGAATATTTATTGTGTCAACATAAATGTAAAACATTCATATTCATCATGAAATAATAATATAATCACTGCATGTATGTATATGTATAATCATTGGTACTATATGTATAATCATGCCTGCAGATTTTTTCTTGCTGCATAACTTGCAAATTTCTGAATTGGGTCGAGTCACCAACATGTCATGCTCTTCTCGATGTTCATCTGCTCAGGCCGATTAATGCTTGGCTCTTGCTTTGCTCATGCCCACGCTCGACTTGATATGTCCGCATGAGTTGCGCGTGATTAAACATATCTACAATCCTGGACAAAACATCTGCGACACTTCCAATTATACTTGACAAAATATCGTAAGTTATCGTAAATTTAGAAAACCTCCCCCTTTCCCCCACGATTCAATGTTGATTGGATTCGTAGAACACGGATAAAACGTCCAACATTGTTTTGGGGGGCGGAGGGTGGCAAACGAGTAAATTATTCCGGTCTAACTGGTAAAAAAAGCCACAAAGGAATGTTTTAATAGAGTGTCGCAGATGGTTTTGTCCAGGATTGTCTGTATCTTTCAAATTCAATAACCAAGGCATTGTGCATTAAAAATTGTGTTTTATGCAGGACTTTCTCTTCCCGTAGTAAATATGGCTCACTATAATGTATTAGGCTTCAAGAAGCAAATACCACATGGTCAACAAGGTAATATAATACCCTCATGCAACGCTATGCTTCGATAGCTTGTATAGAATGCGATTATTAAGAATCATATGCGACGACTTTCGCGCATTTAATATACACAGAGAGCAAGTCAATGTACCTAATAGTGTATATACCAACTATTTTGCACTAAGAATATTCTAAAATGCGTTTATCCATACTTATTTGTGTTCTTAGACAGACTAACGCTTAGCTGTTGAGTGGAAATATATTGCGTGACCGCCACACTAAATGACTAATCCGATTTTGTTATTGTCGAATAATAGCACATGCGCATTGACGGTGTACCACGGTACAGCGTGAACATATAAGAATATATATATATATATAACCTTTTGTAGGGTTAAAATGGTACACCGTGGAGTATTTTAAAATTATCGGGCTAAATATTGTCTGAAGTAGGTTGGAATACTAAGCAACAGACGTTCTTTCAAGTCCATTTCATTGGTTTGTATTATATCCCATAACTGAGGATATTATCACAGTCTTAGTGTATTGGTCAGTGGTACACCGTTAGGTATGACATTGGGAAAATATGAGCATTGATTTACAACACCAGGAAAACTTGTGTCAAAATGCATAATTCACAATTATATAGTTGTCGCTTAATATTCTAAATATATGCAGTAAATACCATGCAGAAACGCGGTAACTATATTGAATTTATTTTCCCTTAGTTCTACTGGATACCACACGCATTCGTCTATGTATAGACTGAATGTATAACCTATCAATATATAAGTTGCACAAACTCTTATGGAAATATATTTTTTGTGTCGTACATTGCATCTCATTCACTGATCATTTGCATGTCCGTCTAGGCACCTTCTCACATGGTCGACTATAGGTTGTCTATTGTGTCTTCCAGGTCTTATATATATACAGATAACAAATATGATTCATATATTTCTTAATTTCTGAATTATTGCAACGATATCGACTAGAACACGATAGTTTAACTTTCTGAATTATTTCCGCAACATTTCGTTGCTTTTAATTGCTAAAATTAAAAATAATATACTGTATCGTATGCGATTTTTTCGGCAAAAAGTTTCTACCACACATTATTACCCTTCAAAACACTAAGGTATTCATGACGTATTTAATTAATGAAATAAGGTGCTTGATGTAATTATGAATATAAGTAGGTCATGAGCAATGCGCATAAACAAAATACATGGCAAGGACATGTATAACAAGCGCCGTATAATAGAATGTAATTTCGACTCATGTCAGACAATCCTGGACAAAACATCTGCGACACTTCCAATTATACTTGACAAAATATCGTAAGTTATCGTAAATTTAGAAAACCTCCCCCTTTCCCCCACGATTCAATGTTGATTGGATTCGTAGAACACGGATAAAACGTCGAACATTGTTTTTTTGGGGGGGGGGGCAAACGAGTAAATTATTCCGGTCTAACTGGTAAAAAAAGCCACAAAGGAATGTTTTAATAGAGTGTCGCAGATGGTTTTGTCCAGGATTGTAGCATGTTGCCATTTGAGTGCATTTTGGCGTTCGATTTTGGCGGAATGAATCTGAAATTCAATAAATATGAGCTGTAGAATTATATTAGACTATAGCAACCAGCAGGGATGAGTAAACTATTAGTTTTTTCTTCTGCAATTGGCTGTGTTGTGTGAAGAATTTCCCCCCCCCCCGGAACACCCATTTCTTTAGCAGTGCAAATGTGTATGCGCTTTCAAGCTGTGGAACACGATGGTGTGACGATGCTATGAAGGAGCGACACTGCCGACAGTATTGTTTTCAAATTATAAACATTTTTATAGACGTGAATATCAAGTAAATCTTTGAAAATCTTCGCAATATATAAATTGATGTATGACTTATGCATTACGGGCATTCAATTAAGTACCAATATTATTTAGACGGTATATTCAATTTCAATATACAAAGCTAGGAAGCAGCGAGACAGTGTTGTTTTGTCTTTTGAAATGTATGAACATTTCAGGCATGAATATTGAGAAAATCTTCGAAATTCTACGCAATATATAAATTGATGTTTTGTATTACTTTATTTAAAGTCATACTGCGCAACAAAATGTGCGAGTTTACAACATTGACCGATTCTTATATAGTATATACATTTGATACAATTTTAAATAAATTTAAAAAGACACCTGTTTATAAAACTACTCTTAAAACGCTCAGTGCGTATACGTGGTAAAATGTAATTATGTCCACGGTTTCGCAATTGCCTTGTTCTTTCTGGTGGAAGCAAGTCATATTGGCAATGGTTCGAATTATCCGTGATAGATTTCCATAATTTCATGTCTCTATCGTTAATTATGTCATTAATAATTAAGGCTTTTGTCGTGTATCCATAGCGTACTGCTCGTTTAAAAAAATTATCTATTCGACTTAGATATTTGCTTTGAAATGCTCCCCACACTTCAATAGCGTAGAAGAAAAGTGAAACTATAAGACTGTTGAATAGCATTTCTAGATCTTTCATTGGGAAACCATAAAATTTGATAAAATTCGGAATGTACATATGTGAACCAGCTTTCTGAAGCAAGGAGTCTATGTGTGTGTCCCAGTTGCATGGATTTTCATTCAAAGTTACACCAAACAGTTTAAGTTCATTCTTTATTTAAATTCCTGATATCGGTAAAGGAAGGGATTTGTTGGTTTTCCCTCGTACTACCATTTCCCAGGTTTTTTCTAAGTTTAAGGACATGCTGTTTTCAAACGACCATTTCTGAATATTAGCAATCTCATCAGATGAAGGATCGAACCCATTTGCTTTAACCGGGACACTCAGAGTCAAGTCATCTGCGAACTTAGTCATCAAACTCTTCTCCTCATAAATAGTACCAATATTATTAACCATTATACTGAATAGCACATGACCAAGAACTGATCCTTGTGGAACACCTCTGTTAATATTTACATATTCTGTTGTTATCCCATCCACCGTAACTCTTTGTCTTCTATCTGAAAGAAAATCGATAATCCAATTGATGATGTAGGGATTTACTTTCAGTGCTTTAAGTTTCTCAGATAAAATGTAATGTGAGACATAATCAAAGGTAAAGACCTGAACAAAATCAGCATCGCCATCCAGCCACTCTAACCAATTGTGGTAGCACTTAATTAATGCCATAGTGCAATTTTGACCCCGTTTGTAGGCAAATTGGTCAGCTCCTATTTCCAAGCTCAAGGGAACAGATAATTCTTGCTTGAAGACAATTCTTTCGAATACTCTCATTATAATGTTTGTTAACGATATAGGCCTGAGCTGGTTCACTTCCTCAAGAGGAGATTTAGGAATAGGAACGACATTAGCTAATTTCCATAGAGATGGGACTATCTGTTCTCTTATCGAGGTGTTGAAGATATTGGTAACAACAGGAGCTAAATAGTTTGCATAGTCTCTCCAAAACCAAAATGGCAAACAATCGGGGCCAAATGATGTACATTTTAGATGTGACAGTACATGTTTTACTAAGTCGATCTCAACTTCAGGAACGTGAACTGTGTCAGGAATTTGTAAACGTTCAGGAGTAATATAATTAGGATCAGTATTGATCTCTTTAAAATAGTCATTAATCACTTCTGCATTGACAATAGCACTGATTTGAACATCTTGTTTATTTCTACCTGATATTCTGTTAGCTGTATCCCACCATGCTTTAGATCCTTTCTTATATTTCCTATTCTCGCAACGGACGGCATTTAATTGATTTGTACGAATAAGTTTGTTAATTCGTTCTTGAAGAATAGCATTTTCATGACTGTCATTATACTTATCTCTATTCTTATTCCTTATTTTGCATAGATGTTTGACTAGCGAAGTTATGTAAGGGGGGTCACGTGACGACATTTTGATTGAGATCAAAGGAAAGCACTCATCAAACATATTACCTAAAATGTCATTAAGCTTTTGAACATTTTCAGATGGATTTTGACAATCAAAGAACATATCCCATTCCAAGTCTTGTAACTTCCTGTCCATTTGCACCTTTCTGTGCTCACACATGGTTTATACAGATTTTGTTTAGACGCATATCTAGTATTGTAATTGTGAATATTGCTTGCTTATTGAAAAATGCATTAAATAAATTTGGCAAAAGTCCTTTATGCCATAGATGAATAAATTTAAGGGCATGTAGGGAGTAGACATTATTTACTGTTAAAATATCTAGAAGATTTAGCAAGGGGAGAGCGCTTTCAGTGTGTTTTCCATAATTCACTGCATTAAAGATTATTCTTACAACTTTATTTTGTTTTATTCGTACTTTGTTAATATGACATTTATATGCACTTCCCCAAGCTAAGATTGAATACGATATAAAAGGATATATAAGGTTGTAATATAGTTGCCGGAGCTGTTTAATGGAAAGATAGTGCCTCAATTTGGAGAGAATTCCAATGTTTCGTGATATTTGTGAACAAATGTATGAAATGTGATATTTCCATGATAGCGAAGTATCAATCATAACCCCTAGGTATTTGATATGATCTTTCCGGTCCAAGGAGTGGCATGATCCTTCCCTTGTCTTAATGTGTATATCAATGCTCATGCCTTTTTTCTTTGGTGACTTAATTATCATAAAATTTGTTTTGGACATGTTTATTGATAGTTTATTGACGTCACACCATTCTTTGATCTTTTCTAATTCCGAATTCATAAGGATTTCTAGTGATTTTAAGTCACTTGCAGAAGCAAATACATTTGTATCATTCGCAAATATCTTAAATTCCAGTTTTTCAGAACAATTTGGTAAATCATTTATGTAAATTTAAAATAGTAATGGTCCCAATGTGCTACCTTGAGGGATTCCACAGATCATTGTTTGCTTTGGAGATTCATGTTCCCCTAGTTTTACATATTGTTGGCGATTTGAAAGATAACTATTGCACAATTGCAAAGGAAGTCGCCGAATTCCATACGATTCTAACTTACTGATGAGTATCTCGTGATTTACGGTGTCAAAAGCTTTGGAAAAATCAAGAAACACTCCACAAGTATACAATTTATTGTCTATGGTTTTTCTAAGGTTTTCGGTAATTTCGGTTATTGCTGGGGCAGTAGAACGACCTTTCCGAAAACCAAATTGAAATTGAAAAAGAATATCTTTCTTTTCAATATATCGGATAAGTTGTTTATATATTATTTTTTCAAATATTTGTGTTATAGTCGATAGCATTGATATTGGACGAAAATTTGCAGGGTCAGTAATCTCTCCGCCTTTATCAACAGGTGTTACTTTTAAAATATCAGGGACAATACCTTGAAGCAAGCATTGATTAAATATTGTCGTCAGTGTTTCGCTAATATATTCGCATGCCAGTTTTATACATTTTTGAGGTATTCCAATTGACGATTATTAAGCTTTAATCCCATAATGGCATCATGCACTTCATGTGTATAAATAGCGCGAAACCAGAAGCTATCTTGAAAAGTTTGATTAATGTAATTTCTAGGATTAATAGGTCTTTTTGGGAGTTTCTCAGCCAGATCATGGCCGACATTTATATAATGAGTGTTTAATTGGTGAGCGATATTTGCTTTATCTGTATAAGACTTGTTCTTATATAATAATTTAGTTATTGTTTGCAAACTTTTTTTCCCCTGTTTATTATCATGCCAATCAACTTCCACGTTGCCTTTAAATTTTGACTGTTCATGTTGAATTGCGCTGCAAAATAATTTTTTTAGCTACTTCTTGAATCTTATTTAGTGTATTATTGTATTTTTTGTATTGTCTTATTTTTTCCAGATCATTACTTACAAAATGGGTTTTAAAGAGTTTTTGTTTTCTTTTAATTGATTTAAGGATAGCGTTTGATATCCATGGTTTGTTTAATTGTCTCTTTTTTTTATTAGATACTTTACGAAACGGTGCATGTTTGTCAGATATTCCCTGAAGTGTGTTTATCATGTCATGCATGCTTTCATTGACATCACTTTTATATTTTATTTATATTTCTGATATCATTTAAGAATAGATCACTATCAAAATTTTTGAAGTCTCGATAAAAATGGGTATCCTTATTGATAGGAAGTTTATTAGAAATTGTGCAAAACACAGGGAGGTGGTCTGAAATATCTGCTAAGCATATCCCGGCTTTCAGAACCTTTTGAGGCGTATTTGTATAGATATGGTCTATAAGGGTAGAGGTATGGTGTGTGATACTGGTAGCCTTGGTAATTAAAGGCATAAGCCCTTGGTCAAGCAGCATATCAACATATTCAGATGTTTGGTTATCGTTATTGTATTTTAAAAAATATATCATTATGTCTCCTAATATGATTACTTCTCCACCCTTATTGTTTAATTTAATCATCATATCTTTGAGCATATCCGAACATTGCACGATCATGAGAAGGGTGGTGATAAATGCAACCGATTACAATATTTTTTTTCCCTTTTGCGGGTAATTTCAATCCAACAAGATTCAACGCCATCAGCTATTAACTCTAAATCATGTCGTCTATTGAATTCTAACCATTAGCAATGTAAAATCCAACTCCCCCAGCAGACGTTTTGGAGTTTGTATTTATAAATACATATCCAGGTATGCTAATGTTGTTTACACTGTTTTCTGTTAGTTTTGTTTCTGTAATAGCGATTATATCTGGAACTTCTTTAACAAAATAAAGTAGATCTTTTAGCAAAGGCAAATTTTTTGGGAGGCTACACATGTTAAAATGCGCCATTGAAAACCCATGTTGTTTTTTTGCTTTATCAAAGAGATTTCCAGTTTGCTTAATAGAATGATATTTTGATTCAATATAGTTTTCATGTAAATTATTATGAAAATCGTCTTTTCTATCCGGATTTTCGATTATATCTTTGAAAAGATCTTTGGATTCAAGAAGGGGACTTAAAGAATGTACCCAAGCCCCTGTTGTCCTAAGAAAGTCTTCAGTATTTAGATCATAGAATGGTAATTCATCAAGGAAATTTTGGTCTAAAGCCATATCTAAATTGTACTAGATTTACAATTGAATTAGTCTGTTAAATGTATGCATACATCTATATATACATAATACCTCAAGCCTAACGGCAATGCCTATTTTGAAAGTTCACCAGGTCTTCTTCGGTATCAATGATATTTATGGCATCTTCTGCATTTTCGCCCCCTCCTTGATGTAGATTCTAGCATTGTTTGTCCATATATACTTCCATTTCATACGTTTTCTGGGCTTGTTAACACTAGCAAAGAGCCTTTTCTTGTATGGTGTAAGCGATTCAGAGACATAAATATTGTCGGTGGACTGAAGTTGTAAATCTGGAAGGTCTTTGACTTTCTTTTTGGCTAATTTCCTACGATTTGAGTAGAATTTATTCCTGACTTCCCTTTGCGTAAATTTCACTATGATCTTAGGCGGAGCATCTCGATTATAAGATGGTATGGGATGTGCAATTGAGATATCATTTTGTAAGACAGCGACGCCAATGGCTTTCACAACAGATTTCACAATAGCTTCAGCAGAGCATGTGTTTGTTGCTTTTGGGCCAGATATTTCAAGGCAGTCTCTTCTCAAGTATTGTGCAAGTTCTTCGGCTTGGATGCCAGCATTCACAGCACATGTGTTGACATCACTGAGGTATTTTTTGATGTTTGCTATGTCTTGATTGCAGCGTTGTGTTTTATCGTTTATTGACCAAAATTGTAATAACAGGTCATCATATTTAGCGGACAAGAATTCAACTGTTTTATTTAAATCTTGGAAAGTAGACATCATCATCTCTAGCCTACTATGAATTGGTGCTAATTCTTGAGGTTTTTAACCTCAATAATCGTTGCCATTTTAGCTTGAACCCTGGTGGAGCGAAAAAAGCATGTCCGTCTTCGTCAAGGGTCAGGTCAATCTTCGCACACTCTCACAATGCAATTCTATTTTCTATATTAAATAAATAACACATGTACTTGTTAAGACTAAAATACTCAGAGTATGCACATAAACATGACATTGGCACACTTAGCATTTTGTTCTCGTTCAGAGGCTAAATTTTGATCTGCAGTTAACCCATTCTCGTACCCCACAACCATTGTTGTGCTCTGTTGACTGTGTGTAAGACGGGCGTAATGTGGCACATGCCTGTTTTCTAAAAGTTCACTCACACTCAAAGAGTGGAGATTTGTGTCATGACTTAGTCTGTGACTACTAATTCTTCAGCTATTCAAAAACAGCACTGACACTCAAGAGAAGCTCAGATTAAACCTCCAATCTTTGATTGTGAGTGAACTTACAGAATACAGGTGATATAGTCTAGCTCCATTTAAAGATTGGCTACCTCCACAAAAATAAAATCTACAGGTATGCTTTAGGAATACTATTTCAAGCCCTGTTGTTCTTGCATGCATTTTTATATATTTTGCAAAAAAAACATCTATTGCTTTATCAGATCATTGGGGAGCAAAACAGCTCAGGGTGAATTGACTTGGGGGCGAAACAACTTTGATACCTATTGAATGACTTGTGGGCAAAACGTCTTGGGGCAAATCGACTTGGGGCACTTTCCATTAAACATGGTCAAACTGGACAGAACAGTCAAATTGTTGAATGGAACACAAGACGTTTGGGCTTCAAACCTATCTGACCAGAAAATTTAGATAGAATTGGAATGAGGTCCAAATTCGCTAGATATTTGAGAAACATAGACCAAATTGTTCCATTGATACAGAGAAAGGAATTTGGGTCTGACCAGTTTAAATGGAAAGTGCTCTTGGTACCACCACACTATTAAAACATCAAAAGACTTCTGTATATATGTACTGTATTGTGTGGTATTGGAGAAGGGCCAAAGTCTATATGTTGATTGTCAGTTTATATCACTATAATATCACTAATTCAAAGCACAATATATTGAATATTTATAGCTCTTACATTTCCTGTTGTTTCAATGACTTGCCCTTGTGCCCCTCTCTCCAGAAGTGTTCAGCCTTTCTTCTGTTCTCATCCGCCCGATTCTTTTCAGCTTCAAGCTTCTCCACAAATTTCCCATTTACTTGTCGTAGATTACTCCTAAATTTCTCGCTTAATTTTCTCTTTAACGCTTTTGTTGATAGCTTTCTCTCTTCATGATGATTTTTTCTCCGTCTCTTGCTCCTTTTCCTTCGAATTTCCTCTATGGTATTTGGTCTTGACAACTGACTGTGCTTGGTGACACTTGCCTGACTTAGGTGATCACACACCTCATATTTTTGCCTTTCTTGCTGCAATTCACCGTAAAATGTGCCATTTCAGTCAGTTTTGCAGCACGATGAACAAAAAGAGTAAAATTTTGTTTAACTCTGGATGTTTTTAGCAAAGCTTGAAGAATGAATTTACCGCATAAATTACGGTCACCACTTGTTTCCATCTCAAACTGACGTGACATCATTTTATCACTATATTACTAGTAAAATATAGCTCAGTGCCTTTAAAATAAATTTTAATTATATAAACCCAGAGATTAACCCTAAAACAAACCCTGACCCTACTCTTTTACCCTATCCATATCCATACGCAAACCAAATTAAACCAAATTGTTTACCTTAAAGCTCACTAGATGAGGTGTGCAACGTCAGTTTGGTAGGATGGAAACAAGTGATCAACCGGTAGGTCCTGCAATCAAATGATTACATGAAGTAATGGACCTGTTGCTCGCAAATATATGACAATATATGGCAAATCTGTGGCGAAAAGTTTGCTTAAAATTGTTCATTAATGCAGTATTTTATACGCTAAAGTGTTTCTCAATATTATTAAAGCGTTCTTGGGTCTTATGCAGGGATATTTACAATGCAGAGAGAAAACATACAGTATACGCCATAGCCTAAGGGCATAAATATACCCCCACAGCGAGATTTGACCACCATTTGACGCATCTGAGTGGCTGATTTTCATCATTTGGATTATTCTGCACGCCAAAACTGCCAACAGTGCAACGAACATAACGAACCTTCGACCTTGGCAGCTTGGGCAGTACCGTGCGAAATATTTAGATTTTCTTTGTTTACTAATTTATTCAAATGCCTGATGTTTCCCTGAGCGATCAGTAGATGCTACTTCTAAATGATGTAGTAAAAGAGAACAAAGCACTGAGGGATAAAGTTGATCAAAATATAGCAATGGAGCAAAACACTATGAGAGATTTGGCCAACAAGATCAACAATCTAGATGGCAAAATTGTGAGCTTAGGTGAACGAAGGGGGCAAGTGAAGGCAAACTGGCAGTGGAAGAATACCAGTCCCTAAAATGTGCAGTGTAAGTATATTATATATTTTCAATTTTGTTCGCCAGACGTTGTCCCCAATGTGTGCAAAATTAATGTTTACATCACCTCCCCTGGACTTGCAGAGCATGAAATCTGCATGCATATGTGTGTCTCAATATATTGAGTTTAAAATTGCAGGTAAAAAACGATGGGTTAGAAAAAACTTAAATTCCTATAAAATGAGTGTAACAGATTATCTAGTTTGTGCACTTGATTTGTGCTTGATTGTAAATTTTTATGTATACAGTCAGACAGAAAGCACTAGGTATATTATATACATGCCGGTACAAGGTTACAATATTCTGTCTCCTATCATATTTATATTTCAATTGCTGCCAGGCATGCTGGTCAAGGTTCACTAAAGTTGCATTTGAACCATTTGAGACATTTGAATGTATATTGAATATTAAATATATAATTTAGAATGATGTTTGTCGTAATCTTAAAGTCCCGACTCAGTCAGCAGAGCAATTTTCTCTACAAATAAATGGAAGGTAAATAAACTAGTATTACTACTATGGTACTAGATACAACAATCTCGTTCCCTGAGCCTGCGATCCTCAGCTCTGGGATAATCTGTTGCTAGAAGCCAAAAATTCTGGCTAAGATTGAACTACCCATTCCATTTCAACAACCAATCAGATTCCTCTCAGGAGTGGATTATCCCAGAGCCTCGCATTCCTTCCCGAGGATTGCAGGCTTGTGGAACGAGATTGTAGATACAACTAAACAAGTATACAGGGTGTATAAATTTGCAAAACAGCTATTAGTATCCAGTTTTTGATGTATATAGCTTCTTTGGGTATTTATAATGTAGAAAAATGGAAAAAATTACTCAAACTCAAATTTTGTAAACCGGGGGGGGGGTGTCTTTTCCAACAAACTAAAAATGGCTTGTGCACGAAATTTAAAAGCTTTAATCATATTTTGAGTTGATAGATGGAACATTTGTTGGTTTTTTAATTACTGTACAAAATTTCAGAGAATTTGCTTTAGTTTAAGCCCCTCAACTATTCATTTTTCTCTAAAAAATTAGCCTAAAGGAACTATTCATTTTTCTCTAAAAAATTAGCCTTTCGCATGCTTAATTAATGCCTTTACCTAATTTGCACATTACTGACATATGCAAATTAGGCAAAGGCATTAATTAGCATGCAAATGGTGATTTTTTAAGAAATAATGTAAGTTTGCGTGAATGGTTAAAGGGCGTAAACTGAAGCAAATTGTCTGAAATTTTGTACGTTAATTAAACGCCCAACAAAATTTCCATCTATTAACTTAAAATATGATTAAAGCTTTTAAATTTTGTGCGCAAGCCATTTTTAGTTTGTTGGAAAAGACACACACACCCCCTGGTTCACAAAATTTGAGTTTGAGAAATTTTTCAATTTTTCTACATTATAAGTACCCAAAGAAGCAACATACATCAAAAAACTGGATACTAATAGCTGTTTTGTGAATTTAAGAGCAAATTTCAAAATATGTGCAGTTTTTTTTTATACACCCTGTATAACATTAACATATAGTGAGTACGGCTGCACGCAGAGCTTTTTTGGGCCCATAACAAAAGTCCCTTTTGGGAGTATTTGGGCCGCTTCCTAGTTCCTTAAAATTTCCTGCCTACTCCCCAGCCCTTCTGGGCAATCTTCATGCAAATGAGTAGTCATCTGATGCTTACTTGTTTGCCTCCCTAATTAATGGGGATATTTTAATTAAGGGTGAGTAAGTACTGATCCCGGTATGGCCAAATTTTTTTTACTCACATAAAACATCATTCTACAATATTTAACAAAAAACCAAATTCCAGAATTTGAATGCTAAAGGAGAGGAAATTACTAGGGCCTGTTTATATTGGAAAACGGGTTGGCCTGCTTAGCCAGACAGCCTGGTACTTTGCAGTGGCATCTTTGAACTTTCATTCTGGAAACCAGGCTAGCCCGCTTGTGAGTGTTTATGTTGGATATATGGAGAAATGTCCATCCCGGTAATCGTGATCTTGCCTCTTTCAACCAGACCAGCCTGCTTGTTCATATAAACGCACAAAAATTCATAAATAAGTCTTGCTAAGTGACCAGCCTAGCTTCCATACTGTATAAACAGTCATGACAACCCACACAAACTATAAATTGAATTATCTTAAAGGTGTTGGTTACCATAGCATTAGTCAAGGTGATAAGAGTTATGACATGTGTAATGATCTATAGTGAAATAATTTATGCGTGCATGAAATTTGACCCCATATAGATATGTAGCAAATAACTGAGCTAATATACAAACCAGGTTGTCATCACCAATTCATAATAATGTTAGCAGACAATGCCGTGCAAAGTTCAAATTGTGCCAAAATCTGGTCTGAAGAAAGAGTGCATTCCACTTGATAATCGTGTGTATAGATTCAGGATAGAGATCAAGATATTTTGATGGCTGCTTATTAAAGACTGATGCAAAGTATTTTCAATCAGTTCGGTCAGGTATAGTAAAAAAGCTGTAGGTATCATACCACTTAATCAGTTATTATTTGCTTTAGTATACAGTATGCTAGATATGCCGAGTACCACAGTTTTCAAGCAGGGCTATCACAACCACAAGTTGATTGTAATATATTCGATTCATTACAATATACTCATTTCTATATTGATACATATGGCAGCACAAGACAAATAATATTTATTTACATATATATACTGTGGCTGGTATAATACAAGAACCTTATATTACTAGAAATACATGCATGCAACAACCCCTCGCCTATATTTTCCAAACATTGTTTCAACATGAAGTATTCGTAACTATGCTAACACTGAACGCAGGCTCACGTTGCATGTCATGTTAGTCATGGCAACACGATAATGGTTTTTTAATTTTTTCTACAAACCGGGAAAAAATAGATGAAATTTGAACACTTTTAAATACAGAACTATCAATTTCTAAAATATATAAAGTAGGTATAATATTTTCGTTTGTATGGGCTTTATTTTAATGTAAAATTCAAAATGAAACTCTACGTAAAACGTTTTTAAATGTGAA
The DNA here is from genome assembly GCA_902702795.2 of Paramuricea clavata. Classification (NCBI taxonomy): domain Eukaryota; kingdom Metazoa; phylum Cnidaria; class Anthozoa; order Malacalcyonacea; family Plexauridae; genus Paramuricea; species Paramuricea clavata. The sequence continues at coordinate 58,593 of CACRXK020000918.1, forward strand.
TTGAAATTAACTGCTTTTTGCCGATATTTATAAACTTCTCAACTCGAGCTTCAACTTATTACTCGCACTTTGAAATGAAACAAATTTAATTCGTACAAGACGTTAATGAAAATAATTTGCTTTACTTTTTATCATGAACTTGTACAAAAGTTAATTTAACTAAGAAACTTTCGCAAACAATGCATAGGAAAGACTTGAACATCAAGAACAAAGTATATATTTATATTAAATACAAAGTCATACATAAACAATTGAAACAAACGTGCCCTATACTTTAGGATTTATCATACAATATCAATTATTATCAATGTTTACGTTTAAAAATTGGAAAAAAGTGGTACAATTTGTTATGTGAAACGATTTTCCAAGCTTTCTTACATGTATTTTTTATATTTTTGCCTTCTTCACTCCTGGCAAACAGCCATATTTTGAGATCAGTGAGATGACCACCGATACACCATCGCCCGCGATATTTGATGAACTTTAGACTTCGCTTGTGTGTTCCTATCCCCATGTGTAAATAGCCGGGGAAGGATTAGTACCCTCGCACGGCGCTTCGCACCGTCGGCTCAGAGATTAATTTTTTCTTTGCATGATAGCGTAGTGTGGAAAGCAAATTATCTATAAGCGCATTAACATATACTCTTAGTAATTATGAGTATTTCTATCATACTGTATATAGTGGAAACTCGTGTGCCAGAAAGACATCCCATCTTTTGCTGGCAGGTTATGAAAAAGTCTCATCTTTTCTTAACCAGTAGAAGCTTAAAAAAGTCCTATATTATTCTTTACATCACGCTATAAGCTATACAGTAAAGCGGTGCAAAGTTAGAGTAAGGCGGTGCAGCTTGCGCTAGGTTTTGGAATAATATCTAGAACACTTTTAGTGAAAACTCTTGTGTCAGAAAGATGTTGAATTGCAGCTCCATTAAATCAATTATGAAACAAATATAGCACATTGTATTCTATTGCGCTGATGAGCTATAAAATGCTTCAAGATTAGACACTGCATAGGTTGCATCCAACAAAGCTCAAGGATATGACGCATTTGACGAAAGTCCTTTGCAGCTGCATGGCAGTTTAAATTGTTACAAAATGTCGAGCCCTGCTCAATGCAATATGGATACAGGACACTTAAACATGTTTATACTTGAATCATTGATTACAGCTATGAACTAGGCCGGGGAATACGTTTTTCAGGCCCTTTTCAGGGGGGAGTTATTAGAGATGGCACTTACAAAGGCAGGGATTTTTTGGGGAGGGGATTATGATTTTTGTATCTGCGAAGCAGATATATTGCTATTGCAAACGTACCATGACTGTACTGTATGTTAACACATAGCCATTCATCGATGAGCTTATACAGGGTGTATAAAAAAAAGGTAATCAAACTTCAGCATGCTACTGTATCTGAATTACTCTGCGTATGAACGAGATTTTTTCACATTCGGAAAGATCATGCTTTTAGCTGTTGAATGATGTCTTCTTTATGCCAAATGGATAAAAAATGAGCAAATACGAATCCGATAAAAAATTTTAGTCAGAATCGCATATTTTCACCGTTGAGAGTTGGGTCTAAAACCATTGAAAATGAACTCCCTTTAGGACTTAAGTTGATGAATTTCACTTCATTAAACTGCACACATATTCATAATTATTATTAAGTAGGAATAAATCTTAGCACAACACGGTCATGATTAATTGCTTTTTCTTTTGTTATGCATTGTTTTAATTAGGCACAGAGGTGAAAATATGCGATTTTGACTAACGTCCTTAATCGGCCTCGTACATGCTTATTTGTTCCCCAATTGGCATGAAACGCATGTCATTCAATAACTAAAAGCCTGATCTTTCCGAATATGAAAACCAATTGCTCATACGCTGAGTAATTCACGTATAATAGCGCGCTGAAGTTCGATTACCTTTTTTTTATACACCTTGTATAATTTTAATTATATTCGCCAATCAGCGATTAGCTTACATTGTGCACCACACACCTGCGAATGGGCACAGATGAGGAGCTGATGGCCTCATGTTTTCTTGTGTTTGCAATTTTGGATTGCTGTCTTATTTTCTCGCCATTCTACTTGCAAAGTTACCGTTATCTATCAAGACGGAAACTTTATATCCTCATCTGGTAATTAGTCAATCTCTTCGGACATCAAAACAATCTCTTTGGAGATCAAAAAAACAATCTCTTCAGAGACCAAATAAATCTCTTTTGAGACCAAATGAAACTCTTCGGAGATCAGAACAAGCTCTTCTGAAATGATTAACGAAATCTAAAGTAATTACATATAGCGAGCAAAATACATATAGCATTGTACATTTATACCATACTCATAGACATAGTAGCTGTATTAAGTGTATACATTCAGATCACTGTGCATGTAGTTGCAGATCGAAGTAACGAAGGCTTTGTTTACATACGGACTGTAGATCACCTTTAAGAATAAAATAAAGGATTCCAGTGATAGCAATTTATTATGTTTTGACTGATAAGTCCCTGAGAGTGAAACCGATAAGTCATAACCAAAGTCCAATATCCATGCTCAAAGGAAATTATACACTATTGTCAATACAGTGCTTCATTTATTAGTGCTAAATAGTTACTAAAGGCCATGTTACACGGTGCAATTTTTCTTGCAACTTGCAATGCAATTCTACTCTTGAGAGATGTTAATTAGTGAAATCAGTGAAGAATTTTCGATATGATGGGAAAACATTAGCGGAGTATAATGAAGACTCGTATTTGGCAATTTTACATCTCTCAAGAGTAGATTTGCATTGCAAGTTGCACGAAAAATTGCACCGTGTAACATGGCCTTAAGTGTACTTCGTTGTTTAATTATGTTTATTGTTTTTGAAACCAATATTAATTTTAATAGAAATTTTACTTTTTGCTCTTTATTTCGGAGAGTCTTCAGGGTCGAACTTTCCTTGTCTGGATTGGTTCTTAAAATGGCTGGTAAATGCGTTTTACTCCATTCTTTCCTCAGATCTTCGAGCGGAAGGGAATGGAGTGGAACTGAATTACCATAAATAAATATTTCCTGATTAACTCTGTCCCTTTTATTTTGGTCTTGATGCGTTTCGTTAAATTTTCCACCAAATCTTTTTTCAGACACATCTTTAGCAAGTTTCCCAAATTGTTCTGTATCTGATTGAGATCTGGACATAACAAGGCAAATTTCGATGATTTCAACCAAATCCGGTATACCTTCATGTAAGCCATGTTCCGTTTTTTGAAAGCAGCATAAAACATTAGAGGTATTCCATGTAATCTGATGTGCTTCGTTTTGAACAAACCAAAAATTCTTGAATCTCTCCTTGTTATCCCGGACTCTTTCTTTAAAAGCTATGTACTGGTCAAGAAAGCATGAGCAATCTATCCCAGAACATACTTCACAGCAGCGGTGTCATGGAAATGAAAGGTTACCTCTGTTTAGACGTTTAGCAAATGAAATAAATTCATTGTTATTTTGTTCACGCAGACTTTCAGAGCTGTGGTAATCAAGCGACTTGACATCAAACATCTTTATTACATTTTCTTCCTGTTCGCCCATCGCCAAAAATATTGGAGCTTCTCGTAATATTGCTGACGTTAATTGCTTCAATCTATCTTCAGTTGTTCTGATGATGTCATCTGGTGTCAACGGTTGTGGACGATGTCGTACCCGAGGTTGGAATTGAACATCATGTTGTAAAATGTTGACTTGCTGATTGGGTTTACTAAAATTTGGAGTAAAATTCCCTTTTTGGATACTTGGGTATTGTAAATGCAGCCGTCTGTTCAAGGGATTTTCCAGAACGGGCATTTCATTCATTTTTGTTATGTTTCCAATAAATTTATCTACATTGGCTTTGTCATCCCATAATGGATACAGATCAGACTGTGCAGCTTCACTTGTGAATGCGGACTGACTAAATACGTCGGCGAGTATAAGTAAGGTTGATAGAAAAAGCGGACTCACTAAATTCTTCAAGTGACCACAAATTCTGTTATATCTCCCTCAGCAGCTTGTTCTTGCCAGAGTAGTTCCAATACATAAGCATTAGTTAAAACAGCATCAACTGAGCCAACCAAGTAACATATAAATCTTGTCTCCACCAGCCTACACCTCTTGTGTCACTGGTATGATCGGCCAAGGGAATATTTCCAAGACTGATTGTGTAATCTGGTACAGGATCTTCATGTCGAGAAAATCAAAAATGACACTTTGATTTCCATTCACACAGACTGGTTCTCCATTAAGATCCACGATTCTGAGATTAACTACTTGACGTGTAATATGTTCAACTGTTACTTTGTCTATTAATAGATGGCAGTGCCAAAGACAGCCAGTTGAAGGGTTCGGTGAATGAATGAATTGCACCACTGGCTATAGCCATATCAGTTAGGTGTCGGTTTACCACCACCACTCCTTGAAGATGGTGCAGTTATGTCATGAATGGATATATGGTACATGGCACTGTATTAGTCCAAAACATCACAAAAGGAACCTTTCTGTAACTGCTGTCTCTTTCTTTTGAGCAACTTGAGAGGAAAATAAGATAGCATTCCTTTTTCTTTGTTCTTCTGCTGACTTGCTGCTTTTGAGATTCTGACTGTTCATGATTTTTAACTCTTTGCGCATGATGATCGCTATCAAGCACAACAAAACAATCAAGCCAATTCTGCATGCAGGAGTAACCACAAAGCGAACATATTTGTAAAGAATGGTGCTGGCATAGACAACATGCACCTAACGGTGCATTTGGTGGTGACCGGAGCTTTATTTGTAGCCAAGGATACGTCATTTGCAACTGAACCAATGACTGTGGGCTGTTATCGACGATGGTAGCCACATTATCGGCCTTGTCTAAGCGCTGATCTATTTCAGAAAGTTTGCTCTCAAGAACCGATTTTGCATCTACAAGAACAATTTTCATGTCCCTCATTAATTTTGATTTTTTGAATGGCAGTGTGTAAAGATGCAACAGCTTCTTGCAGTGAGTGAATGTCTTGACTCGATGACGATGCTGTCGCTTGTGGTTGAAGTGGTTCTGTAACTGTAAGAGGGTCGGTAAATTGTTCATCAGTGTCAGCAGTGACACTGGCTATTGGCTATTTGGGTATGCAGTGTTTCCTGTGGAGCTGCTGAGCTTTGCGATCTTGTTGAACCACTGGTACTGGCAACTTGATCTTGGATCAATGTCATGTTTCTCAACTGTGAATCCATAGGCATGGCAACTTGAATAACTTCATTATTTTCAACATGGAGGAGATTTCCTCCTGGGAGAAAATTGTTTCTGGGAGAGAATTGCTTCGGACGATTTCAAAAATTTTATTTAGCACAACGATGTTATTAATTTTATGTCTTCCCAATTTCAAATGACTTTAAGTTATCGAGCCGAACATTTCGATAGGCACAATTTATCAAAGGACTTATATTAACATTTTATTGTTAATTTCGGTGTTATATAATTTTCTTTTTACTATATTCCTCCGAGATATTCACTTAAATTTAATAGGAATACGACAATTCTCGTTGTTTTTTAACTTGTGTGGTGACTCACATAATCAATTTTTAGAAAATGACACAAAGCGTATAGTTACAAAGCAACTTTTGACGGCCACAACTATGACGACGCGCATGGAGGCGTGAAGCCACTTGCGTACAATCTGTCCGTTTATTTTGCTATGGTAACTAAACATATTCAACAAT